>RJWH01003869.1:0-130449 GCA_004363575.1 Solenodon paradoxus | reverse complement strand
TTTTGTTCATTGATTTCTGGTTGGTTTTGTAGACAGTACCTTTGTTCTTTCTCGTCTTAGGTCGTTTGAATGTATTTATATTGTGCTTGGTTTCTCTTTTTGGTTTCTTCTATGCTTTTTCCCTAGAGATACGTTTTGAAGTTACCGTGGGGTTTACGTGGGGTAAACGTTTCTCTGCTTATAATGTTTGTATTTGAAAGTAAGCTAGTTCTGAGCTCATTCTAACCCTCCACATATTCTTTCTGCTCTCCTTTTATATTTTGATGTCTTGCTGCTTTTGAATGGGCTTTCTTTACATTTCATATCTTTTTTTCAGTATTTTTTGTAAAGCTGATTTCATGTGATGAATTCCTTTAACTTTTGCTTATCTGAAAAACTTTAAATCATTCCTTCTACTCTGATACTCTAGCAAGGTAGAGTCTCCTTGGTTGGGAGTCCTTTTCTTTCAGCACTTTGAGTGTATCCTGCCAGTCCCTTCTGACTGTAAAGTTCACCTGAGAAATCCACCGACACTCATAGAAGCTCCTGTTCTTTCTTCGTAGCTATTATTTCTCTAACTGCCCTCAAATTTTTCTTCCTTTCTTTTTTTTTTCTTTTTTGTGTTTTTGACATTTTAATGACCGTATGTCTTAGTGTAGGTCTGTTTGGGTTTCCTTTGTTTGGAACCCTGAGCTTCTGCCTCCTTCCACAAGTTAGGGAAATTCTCAGCTATTGTTTCTTCACATGCAGTTTCTGCCCCCCTTTGCTCTTCTCCTTATGGGACACCTGTGATGGGAACATTTTCCTCTTGACTCTATCCCATGGGTCAAATGTTGTCTTTGTTTCTTTTTATTCTTGTTTTGTCTGTCTGTCTGCTTGGGCCATTCCTCTGCCCTGTCTCCTAGCTCACTGATTTTATTGGAGGCTCCTCACACTCTCCTGTTGTGTCCTTTCATTCAGCTATTGTGTTCTTTAGCTCCGTGAGTTCTTTTGGGGCTGCCCTGTCTTTGTTGTGGTTCTTTTTGTTCCTGCACTGCTTTCCTGATTTCAGTGAGTATCACTGTCACTGTCACTTTAGAGTATCACCGTTATTCACTTTAAAGTGCCTCAGGGAGCTTGCCTAAGTCGCTGTATTCAGATTTTCTCCTGGGTTTTGTTTATTTTTATTTATCTTTTTTGGAAAAGTTCAGTCAGGAAAAAAGGTGAGTAGGCAGACAGGCAGGAAGAGAGAGGAGGAGGAAGAAGCATTTTAATTCATTTTTACTTCGTTGTTCACACTGGTTGTTTCCCCCGAACCCGGGACTCAAATCAGGGGTGTGTGGCCTGTGCTCCTTTGGAGGCGATTGATCCCACCGCTGCTCTACCAGGACGCGCCTGGGGTTTCTTCAGATATGTCATTTCACATGTATGTCTGTCTCTTTGGTCCGTCTGCATTCTGTGTGTATGTCTGTGGGTGAGGCTCTGCTGATGTAAAGGCCTTGTGTGCGGTGTCAAATTGCACAGAATAGACCTGGATCTTGGTTTGAACACTGAACTTGCTTTAGTTGTGTGATAGCATCACTTTTGGAGTGTTGAAGCTTTAAGGTGAGCCCTGTATTGAGGCCTGAGAGTCCTGAGAGTTGGAATTGGTGTCGGGAATGCAGAGGTTTCTCCCAGAGTCATGAACAATAAAGCCCCAGGGAGAGACTGCTGGCCCACAGTCAGCAGGAAGCCACAGTCCCAAGCCAAGCCCACAGGGCAGAGATAGCTGGTAGCTGCTGTTGGACCCGCCCTTCTGAAGTCTCTGGAATTCCAGGAGGGCGACAGTGCCGCCCTGTGGAGAGGACGGGTGCTGCCCCCAGGGGCTCCTTGTGTCGGCTCGTTGGGGCAGCTCTGGGGCAGCTCATCTGTCTCCTGGGACTCTAGCCGTCTTTCCACCCCATGCTGAGGCCCCCCAGCTCAGTGTTTGCAAGCCAGTGTAGAGTGCGTGCTGCTGCCAGAGAGAGTGCTTCCTTTTTGGAGGCCCGTGTTCCCTTGCTCTGTGCGGTGCTGGTCTTCTCTCTTTTCACAAGGTAGTTGCCAAGCAGATGTTTTCTTTATTCTGTTGGGATGAGGGAGCCTGAGACCTTAACAGCCCGCCGTCTTGGAACCAGAACCTTGCTTTCAATTTTCATTCTGATTTTGTAAAATGAATCAGAGTTAAAAAAAAAAAATCTTTCTGTGTACCTTAGAATAAATTAAACCTCACCTGAATTATCTATTCTTTAAGGTGAGAAACTGTGAACCCATCTCTTTCAGAAAAAAGATCTTGCACTAGTTTTACCGTTTATACTTTGTTAGGAAACTGTTTTTCTCTAAATTTTCAAACGTGTTTCTGTAATGTGGCATGTGCCGTTCTCAGAGTTCTTTTCATCTGTGGTGAGCCATTCATTCATGCACTCAGAGATGGCTTCACTCTCCGCAGTGGCAGGCAGAGCCAAGCCCTCGCTTTCAGGGAGTCTGCGGGTTGGGGCAGGCACTCGATTCGGCAACACCCAGCGTGGCAGGCATTTCTGTGTGTGGAGAAGAGAATGAAGATGTGAGCGTTTAGAGCATGGGCTGTAGTGTGTCACAGAGAGATGGGCACAGGAAGGACCTGCTGGGCGGTCAGGTTAGGACTTGTCCAGTGGATTCTGAGTCTGTCTTAAAGACAAGCCCACCGAGTGGTTGTGGCTGAGAGAGGGAGGCCTTTGAAGTCACATAGCCTGCTGCACTGGGCTGGGCCTTGTCCAGAACTCTGCAGGACCGTGCAGGACGCAGGTGGTGTCGGGTCGCTTCGGGTCTGCATCCAGACGGGAGGCACTTAAAGCTCAGAGACTGGCCATGCTGGCCTTCGTTTTACTTTTTCTGGTTCTTAGTATGTTAGTTTTGCTTTCTGTTTTCATAATTAGGATCAGGTAGGGTTAAAGAGTGCTAATGATCATTTAAAAGAACCAGATTTTAGATTTACTTACATATTTTAAAGTATTTTTTTTTAATCTTTTTTCTGCTTACATTATTGTTTTTCTAACTTAGAATGTGTAACTTCTTTTTTCTCTTCAACAGAAGACACTTAAGTCTGTATGTTTATTTTCCTCTCTGTAAAGCTTTTTCCTTCCTTTAAGAAGAAGGAGGTAGGCAGAAATTAAGGCAGACAGGTAGAGAGAGAAGAAGAAGCATTTTTATTTATTTGTTCCCCTGGCCCCCAGGTCATGAACCCCGGTGCTTGGACTTTCCATGGTCCACACCCTAGCTGCCGGCTTAGCGCCTGAGCCACCAGGGCCCGCCAGCAGAATGCTTTGCTGTGATGCCCTCGTTTTTCTGTGTCTCTGGATAATTTCCTTACTTTTCTCTCTGAGTCAAAGATAGTCTATGAGTGTGCTTTTTAGTTTGTAGTAGGTATTTCAGCCTTTCTGTTCTAATTTGATCAGATTGTTGGAAAAGCGTAAGTCTCTGCATTTAAAAATTGAATGTCTACATTCAAATTCTCTGTCCCTGACTGATTTAAAAAGTTTCATTAATGTAGTAGAAAAGCGTATGTGCTGCTTTTATAGTCAACTTGTAGCCGTGTCTGTGAAAGTCAGGTTTATTGATTGCGTTTCCCACTCATCGGTGTTGCCTAGTAGACTTGTCCAGTTCTGAAAGAGGCGTTTTGAACATTCCCTTGCATGGTTTATGAAATTTGTCCTATATTTTTTCTCTGAAAATGCTTTATTGTTGTAAGAGTAGTTAGCATGTCCTCTTCAGCGCTCGGTGCACAGTGCGACCGCAGGCTGTCGTACTCGTCTCGCTCAGCCAGAACGTGTGCCTGTGCGTCAGCCCTTCCCGGGCAGCCTCCCTTTCCCCAGCCCGCTCACCACCCATCTGGTCTCTGATTGGTGGGTTCCACTCATTTAGGTAACTCATGTAGGTGTGTTCTTGTACTGCTCGTCTTTCAGAGTCTGGTTTTGTTTCGCCACATGACATCCTCAAAGCCCACCCATGTCGTTGCGCTTGTAGATTTGATTTCTTTTTTAAGCCTGAATAATATTCCTCTGTGTGTGTGTGTGTCTCACATTTCCTCTCCCCCTCATCTGGCGATGGACACAGGCATTTCCATGTCTCTCCTGAGGCTGCTTGTATCCGCAGTGGCTGTGGTTTATGCTCTGTATTTTGGTGAAAAGAGCTGGCGACTGCTATGACTTCCGCACAAGCGGCAACTTTCAGTCGCTCCATGACGCTCATCTTCTGCTGGCTCCTCCCTGGACGCTCCGCCTCGTGTGCGTCCCCGCGTCTGCAGGGCACTGCTCCTCCGTGGCTGCCACGTTTTCTGCTTAGTCTGTGCCATTCACAGCCCGGCGGCTTTGTTCTGCCTTTCATTTCCAGTTGTCACGTTTGATTTATTTATTCATATTGCGGTAGCTGCCCATGCTTGCAGGTTCCCCGTTCCCAGACACGTGACAACACACCCTGCCCACCACCGAATTGCTAGGAGTCCTCCCCACTGTCCACTGGACCCACCACCACTTGCCCACCCTGCTTCCACACTGGTGACCTCAATTCTGTGGTCAGTGTCCTAGGGCTTGTTTTGTTTAGTCTTTTCCTTTGCTTTATTTCTTTATATTCCACATATGAGTGAGAGCATCCACTGTCCCTATTTGTTTCTGTCCTTCTGACTTATTTCACTCATCATCATCCCCTCCAGTTCCATCCATGTTGTTGCAAATGACAAGATTTCATCTTTCCTGGGGGCTTTGTGGCAGTTCATTGTGTGTATGAACCATGTCTTTTTTTTAAAGGAAAGGTGCAGGCAGGAATGAAGGTGAACAGAGGCAGGCAGGCAGAGAAAGGAAGAAGAAATACTGACTTTATCTAGTTGTTCATCTTCATTGTTCCCCCCGGGCCTAAACCTCAAACTGGATCCTTGGGATGTCTGTGGACTCAGTCTGGTGGCCTTCTCCACAGGGCCACTGGGGCCCTGAGACTTAGTGTCTTCTTTACCCATTTATCTGAAAAATGGGCACTTGGGTAGTTTCTAGTTCTTGGTCATTGTTAATAATGCTGCAGTAACAGTGGGTGTGGTTCTTCTCCCCTTGTTCTTTCTGCTTCTGGAAACCTGCATGTCATGTCTGCGTCCCACCGTGCCTCTGCCAGCCCCCCCGGCCTCATCCTGTATCTCAGGCCATCAGTGTAGGTGTGAGGCTGACCTCCCTACTTTTCATCTGCTGAGCGTTTCTTGTTTGTTTGGTGCTGTTCTTACCTAAATCCCTAGGACTTAGTGACCTTTTTCTCTGGGTCCTAAGTCCCTGCACTCAAGGCCTTGGCCTCAGGTGTGGGGCGTTGGTGAGGGAGGAAAGGGAACCATGCTGAGTTTCATGCCCCGCCCGCCATCTGGACCTGGTTCCAGGCACTGGACTTGCACGTTGCCCAGCATCCACCTTACCATTCCCTGTGAGGCACTGGTGAGACAGGCGTGTGCAGGGCAGGATGGGGTGTGGCCCACGGCACTGCTGACCCCTGGACCAAACTCAGGGCACGTGCTTCCTGTCCGTCCTTCAGGGACTTGGCAGGGTGGCCGAGGGTAGGGACAGAAGCGGTCATCTATGTCCTCTGTGCCTCCGGCAGCTTTGCTCAGAGCCTGGCACCCTGTGCGCAGGGGTGAGTCAGCCAGGCCTCACTTAGGTGTGTTAGTTTTGTTAATTTTGCACTCCGACGCCTCGTTAGGCCTCGTGGAGAAACCGAATGTTCACGTGCAGCCTTCATTCACCCCTAGTGCTTAGCACTGCTTTTCAGCACAGCCCTCTTAAGTTTCCACCTTCTCCTCCTGAGGAGACCTTTTTCCTTGACGTAAACGTTTTGTTCTAAAGCGTGCGTGCGGAGGGTACCCCTGGAGAATAAAGGGCCTTGGAAAGTGTATTCCGACCTGCTGGTTTTCCCGCCCAAGGTCTCAGTTCTGATGTTTCTGCTTTTATGTTTATGCTGGACCCTGACTTTACCAGAGGACGGGCTAGAGTGCTGTGGGGTGGCAGCTTCCTGGGAAACCTGTCCCGATCTCCAGACCCCGGGCTCAGAGTGTATGAGCCCTTGTGGGCTGTAATGTGGCATCTGGTCCCTGCCCTGTGAGCCTAGAGGCTGGTGGACTCTTGTCTGTGCTGCTGGCCCAGCAGCACCCGGAAACACCAGGGCTCCCCCAGGCCTGGAGCAGGCGCTCCTCCCGCGTCTGTGCGCAGCGCCCTGACTGTCCTCGGGGCGCGTCCTCAGTGTGAGGGGAGCTCCTAGGGCTACGTGATCAAGTGTGGTTCGTGCAGGTGCGGCTGTTCTTTTGATACCGAGGACGTGTGTGGTTGTCTGCATGTGGACACAGTGGAAGAGAGGGTGGCCAGCAGTCGCAAAAGTCCGTGTTGCTGCTGCTTCCCGGGCGTGGCCTGGTGAGCCGTGGGGATGTCTGCGCGTCTCCCTCGGAGAACCTGCCGCTCGTCTCACCAGCCACGCGTGTGCACGTGGTGGTTTATGCGTGGCCTCGCCCCTCCTCCTCAGAGTGTTCGTGGGTGCACACCTGTATGAGTGTGTCTTGGGGCGTGTGCGTGCGCGCGGTCAGAGTCAGGATGTGTGCTCGGGCTTAAGATGCTCTCTAGGTGGCGGTGAGTCGGCAGTGCGTGCACCTGGGGGTACTGAGCCTGCTGTCAACGGACCCTGTGCCGGCTCTGTGGACGGAATTCTCCGCCACGTGCTGTCCCCACACTCATGTCTGGGACTTAGCGCTGTGCAGCCTCAGCAAGGCCAGCCTGGGTTCACTGAATGAGCCAGCTATCTAGTGGCCATGGCTGGTGCATGGCCATGTTGGGGGGCTCTGTCCAGACTCAACCCGTGGAGGGCTGTGTGATGGACCCTGGTGTACCTGGGGGTGGCAGCTGAGTGCCAGGACTCCGCATCAGGCCTGGGTGGGCTGACTGCGGGCTCCTGCCCCCTGGCCCTGCTCTGGCCGGGCCTGGCCTGTGATGGCAGCTCCCTGCCCGATCCGGCTGTTCACCTTGCAGACCAGTCTCTCCAGAGGCCTTGGGCCTGCCTGTACTTCCTTGGCCATGAGCAAATACTGGCCGATTATGTTCTTGGTGTGTCACAGAGCCTGGGTGTGTGTGCACATGTGTGTCAGCACACTGGCTGTGCCGTTCCACACCCTCGCTCAGGGCCATGGGCAGGCCCGAGGCGCTGTGCTGTTGGCAGCAGGTTTGAGCATGTGGAGGCCCCCTGGGCCTCTCCAAGGACGGAATCGTGCCTCCTGCAGAGACACTGGCGGTCACCAGGTGGCAGGCCGCCCCACGCCCAGAGCCTCACACGCAGGCCCATGCACTGTGCCTGGTGCTGTGGGTTCCGCCGTGCATGGCGTCCGTGCGCAGCTTGGGTGCGCTCCAGTTTGGGCAGGGTGCAGGCCACGAGCCCTGCAGTGGCCGGTGGAGCTGAGTGTGATGTTGGGGTGCTGAGGACCCCATTTGGATGGAGTGCCTGGGGGAGGGCGAGAGAAGCAGCCCTGAGGGCTCGTGGGCGAGCACCCTGTAGCAGGTCAGGGCGGAGCAGAGCAGGAGCGGGCAGGGAGGAGCCGTGGGTGTCAGTGGCAGCAGGGGCTCTGCGGACTGCACATGCCTTGGCCCCTGCACCAGCAGCCGCAGACCCGAGGGCACCGAAGGTACACAGCTGTAAAATTCCTTAACAAAATGGTGTTTGCTGGCCCGAGTTACGGGAGCAGGACCCCAGGCTCATGGAGGCGCTGGCATCCTGGGCCGAGCCCCTGGAGTGTAGCTGGTGCTGAGACCAGACACACCCAGCCCAGGACTCACATCTGGGGCCTAGCGCACTGGAGACCCTAAGGTGCTTGGCTCCCATGTGTGAGCCTGGATGGCTCAGGCCTCACCATGGGCAGGGGTGACCGGCGTCGATGGCGTGATGGTGTGAGTCTGACGTGACAGTTCCTGAGCCCCGTGGGCCTGGGGACCAGCGTCCTTGGGTCTCTGAGGGGCGGGGCCGGGCGTGGCTTCCAGGTTGCATCCCTGGTGCGAGGGAGGGAGAGTGTGCTGGCCCACTGGCCCCCGCACGCCCTCAGCAAGCCCCTTCCCCCTAGGGTCCCCGTTCGCCCGTGCCAGCCTCAAGAGCGGGAAGACGGAGAGCTCGTCGTACTTCCGCAGGAAGGAGAAGCTGTTCCGGTTCTTCATCCGGCGTGTGGTGAAGGCGCAGAGCTTCTACTGGGCCGTGCTGTGCGTGGTGGCGCTCAACACGCTGTGCGTGGCCGTGGTGCACTACGACCAGCCGCAGCGGCTCACCACCGCGCTGTGTATGTAGCCGCCTGCCGGCCGCAGCCCTCCCCGCAGCGGGGCCCGCAGCCCACGGACCCGTGGCCTCCTGGGGCCTGCTCCAGGACGTCCGCTGGCCCTGCCATCGTGACGTGTGCGGTGAGGGAGGGTCTGGGGACCCGGGCAGAGCCTGTGAGGACCAGGAGTGAACCCGGCCAGCAGACCCAGCGTCCCGGGTCGGAGACTTGGTTCCTTCTGCTCTGCCAGAGGCTGTGCCCTGTACCCTGGCTCCTAGGCCTTTCACGGTGTGTGGTTTTCCTTCTGGCTGGCTGGCCTGGCCGTGTCCATGGCCAGGGCTGATCTGCAACCCCGTGACTGACCAGTTCTGGGAGGTGAGAGGAGGCACCCAGCATGGGATCCCTTGTCCTGCTCTCGGGGCCAGGCTGATACCCCAGGATGGAGCATTGTACCTCAGGGCTCTGCAGGCCACTGGGCCTTATGACCAGGCCTGCTGGCTTAACTCATAGAGCCGCACGTGCAGACCCATCAATGCTGTCTTCGCCCTGCGACCCAGGGGCAGCCGCACCTCCCTGTCCACTGGCAGGTGAAGGCGGATTATGTGGGGCCCCCACAGGGCCTTGCTCTTGCTGGGGAGCTTCGGGTGCCTGAGGGCATATGTGGTGCCCAGTAGACCCTGCTGACCTGGACCCGACCCCAGTGGACAGCCAGGTGCCAGGCTGCAGTGTCTGTTAGCTGTAGACACCAGAGGCTCCACAGGCCACTTGGGGACATGGTGGGCTGTCGGGCGGGACCCAGGCTGCATGCTCCCAGGCCTGTGCCTGCATCCTGTTGCCTGCATGTGGGAGGAATGGCCTGGTGCCCTCCAGACACAGCGTGAGCCGGGATGGGGGTCACGCAGCAGGGGTGTTGGACTGCCCTCTGGGTGATTGTGTGTCCTGTTTGGTGTCTTGGGACAAGTTCTGTGTCTCCCTTGAATTCTCAGGCTCACTTAGCCCACTCTGGGGACTGGGTAGGGCCTAGGTTGGTGCGCCCTCCAGCAGTGTGCCCTGTGCCCTGCTTCTTGCCAGGCCCTTTTTCAGCATGAAACAGCTGGTGTGGCCTGGCTGGTCTGGTCACTCCTCGTTTCATGGGGTTGCCTCCTGCTCGGCCTGGTGTGCAGGATCGGGCTGGATGTGCAGGATCGGGCTAGATGTGCCCTGGGGTGCTGGCCACGGTCTGCCCCCGTTGCCCTGTCTCCTTCGTGGTGTCCTGGAGCTCTGAGGTCACTCTATCACCCGGGAAAAATGGCCAGATACAGGACAGGACCCTGCTCCGCTCAGTGGCCTGGACTCTGGCCTTGAGTGCTGGGCTGGAGCTGAGCGGTGCGCACCCAGTAGTGGGGCAGAAGCAGAACACAGCTGCATGGGATCCCTGGGCACCTGTCAGCTTGACTGTCTGTCTGTCAAGGGCCCACTCCTGGTGTGCTGCCTGGACCCTGGGACTGAGATGGGCAATAGAGGAAGGAGGGGTGGGCTAGCACCTTCAAACAAGGCTGGGCCTGAGAGCAGCCACGTGGCCACTGCTCTAGTCACCCGGCCTCACAGGACAGGCTGGCCCCACCCTGGCCCTGCAGCACGTGGCCCTTCTGTGCTGCACTCGCTGCTTGCAAGGCCCCTCCGAGCCTGCCTGTGTGCTCCCTGCAGCAGGAGCCACAGTGCATGTCAGTCTGCAGCGGTGAGCGCTCGCGGTCTGGACCGCGGGATCCAGGGCCCAGTATGGAGCCCTTTCTGCTGCACAGGGGCTGAGGGCGTCTCTGGAGGGACAGGCAGGCAGGGTAGATGCAGGGTACCTGCTGTCTCAGCTCCATGCTGGCCACCTATGCTTGTCCTGTGCCTGGAGCCCAGGGCAGCTTCTGCTCCACTGTCAGCTGTGGGTGGTTGCAAGTCCTCCTCTGTGACCTCCGCTCCCAGATCCTCAGCTGCTTTGGGGGCCCCAGTCAGGGACAGTGCCTTTGTGATCTCCTGTATAAGGGCTGTGGGGCCCAGTGGCCAGCAGTGTGAGGTCGTTGCAGGCTGGTGGGACATCCCGAGCTGGACTAGGGTCAGGCACAGCTTCTACCCCCTCCCGCTGGTCAGCACAGTCTGGCCTGGGATCCCTCCTTCAGACACTGTCAGGACTGGCTGCTGCTGGGTTCCTCTGCCCCTCGCAGTTCCAGGCCATGGGTGTGCATTGCACCATGGCAGGAGATGTGAGGAAGGCAGGGCCTGGGGTGCATGCGTGGCAAGACCTGTGTGGCCTCTCTTCCGTCATCTGATTTATGAGCACCGGTGTCGGTGGGTGTGACACCTGTGGGCCAGAGACTAGATTGACAAATGCCCAGTGACTCCACTGCCGTTCCTTTTCCTGCGCCTTGGCCCGTGGCTGGACCTGTCTGGTCCCAAGCCCTGTCTGGCCCCTGTAGCTCTGCTTCCTGGCCATGGATTTGGGTGATTCCTACAGGACGGTCAGAGACAGAGTCTTGATGGGGCGACTGGAGCTCTAGATGGGCCAGTGCCAGGCCCAGTGGGCCTCCTGCTGTGGTTCCTGGTAGCAGATTTTACTTGCTCAGCTGGGGCACTCGGGGTGAGCAGGTTCAGGAGGGTCCCCTGGGCCAGAACCCAGCCTGGGAGGGCCATGGTGCCACAGGAGTCCACGTGGCTCCAATGAGGGGTGGCATCCCCTGGCCAGCAAGCCCAGGTGCCCCGGGAGCCTCCTGCTGGCCGGTCGGCCTGCTCGGATGGTGTAGGCTCTGGCTCCGCGGTTGCCCCACCGAGAACAGTGCTGTGTGTCAGGGCTCTTGTGGAGCTGTGACAGACGTCGGAGCCTGGGGCGGGCCTGACTGAGGGGCAAGGCTAGGGCCCAGCTGTTCTGTGGGGGCTGGGGCCCCGCTGCTGACAGGCTCAGGCCCTTTTCTGGGGGGCCTGTGACCCCAGAATTCCTGAGCTTGGCCCAGGAGCTTTCCTGCTGGCCTGTCTGTCCACATTGCTGGGCACCACAGCCTCTGGCCAAACAAGCCTGTCTGCATCCCTCTCTGTCCACCCGTGATTCGTCACCTGGGCTGAGGTTTCAGACCGGCCTGAAGACCCAGGCCTGGTGGCCTTTGGTCTGGGCTGGAGGCAGGTGGCGGAGGCCATGCTAACCCGTTCTCTGGCTTCCCCTAGACTTCGCAGAGTTTGTCTTCCTGGGCCTCTTCCTCATGGAGATGTCTCTGAAGATGTACGGCCTGGGGCCCAGGAGCTACTTCCGGTCCTCATTCAACTGCTTCGACTTCGGGGTGAGTGGGGCGCATGCGCCAGGAGCCGAGTCTGCTCTGACGCCTCCTCGTCGTGGCTGCACTCGGCCGTTGTCGTCAGGAAGCAGGAAGGCCTGCAGGTCCCCGCCGTACTCCTGACCCCACTCCCCGGCCACAGTTCTCCAGGGAGGCCTGACAGGACGGCTTCGCTGTGGGGTCGGGGAGCGGTGAGCCGGTAAAGGGCAGGGAGGCCCTGTGGAGCAGCCTGGCCCAGGCCGGCTCTGGAGCACTCGGCCTCGCCTGAGCCGCCCCGCCATGCTGAGAGGCAGAGGGCGCGTGTCTGACTCGTAACTCAGATGCGCTGCTGGAGATGTTCTGTGATGCACGCATGGCTGCCGTGCTGCTTTCCGACTCGGGGCAGGGGGTTGTCAGACTGTCCCCCTGCCTGGTGCCTGGAAGGGAAGACATGGCTCCCGGGCTGAGACACAGCCTGCAAGCCTGATGCACTGTGAGGAGACCAACTCCTCTAACCCTGGGCCTTGTGGTGCAACAGAGGTACCAGGCGGAAGCGCCCAGGGCGGTGAGGAGACCGTCATTGCCAACTGCGTTTCAGTCCTCCGGTCTGAACTCTGCGAGTCTGAGCGGATGCTGTTCCGAGGTACCATTCTCTCAGTTCTCGGGCCCGGGCCTGGGCAGGTGCAGCCTGTGGCCCTCGCTCTCCAGGAGGCCGCTGTCAAGCTGCTGGCGGGGCGTGGAGGGCTGGCTCTGCAGAAGAATGTGCTGTCTTTGAACATCCGTGGACGAGTCGGAGACCAGCTTCCAGTCTTGGTTGTAGTTGCTGCAGACTCAGCTCCTGGGCCTGGGCCTCCACAGGCCGCCCTGGTGTCCTTTCCAACACGCAGTCGGTGGTGGAGGGCGCTGGGTGCACCCAGACAGAAGCCACAGAGACCCAGTCCTCTGAGGTGACCGTCAGTGCCGTGACCTTTGTTGAGCATGAGTGTGAGGCCAGCCCACGGCTCACAGGCATGGACACTGGAGGCCAGACTCGCGGGGCCAGGCTATTATCTGTCCCCAGGTACCCAGCTCTGTCTGATGTGCAGTGCACCACAGCCTTCCCATCCACGTCTCTCCCCGTTTCCGCTCCACGCAGTCCGGAAGCTCATCGTTCAGTCCATGTCTGTGATCGGCCCGTGACGCTGAGACAGGACAGTGTCCATGCTCCCCACACCCCCACACCATGGTGGGGCAGGAGGGGTGCTGTGGGTGTCCTGATGGGAGCGGGAGCCACGGCTCCACAGTGCTCCTGGCCTAGCTGCCGAAGGTCCAGACGCTGCTGGGCCATCTCCATGAGAGGAGCACCTGAGGAGTTTCCCGGCCTGCTTCCTACTTGTCGGGCTTTTCTTTCCCTTTGAAATGCACGCTGGAGCTGTGTCTGCACTTGCAGTTGCCTGAGACCTCACGGGTTCTGTGGGTCTCCTGGAGTCCACTCTGTCACATAGAAGCAGCACCTGCAACCACTCAGGACAGCCGCTGCCAGCTGCATTCCTGCTCAGGTGCCTGAGGCCTTGCCACTTGTGTTCGGGACTCGCTACCCCGAAGGGTCAGCCTCCCCAGCCACGACGGGCCCTGGTGCAGCCCCTCATTGGAGCGCATGGCTGCTGGTGGCCCTCAGCTCCACTGCCCACTCTCAGCACTGTCCTCCGGGCCAGACCCCACCGCCGCCCCGGCTTGCGTTACAGCCACACCACGTTGGTGGGCCTAAATCTACTGGGCTTGCTTGCCGTGTAGCAGATTACCCCAAAGCTTAGTGACCCTGCCACTTGCTACCTCGTTTCCAGAGTCGAGAATCAGGGCAAAACTTAACGGGGCCTCCCAGGCTGCACCCACGGGCCCCGCCGGGCTGAGAGCACACTCCCTGGTGCAACTTGGTCGGCGGTGGCCTTAGGCCCTGGCCACTTCGGCTGCCCCACAGGCTGCCCCTATCCCTCACGGCACAGCCTCTGTGATCCAGGAGCCAAGATGATACTCTTGTCACCAGCCGTCCTTTGTCATCATTGGGCCCAGCCCTCTTCCAGGGGTGGGACTGTCCCAGGGCACCCCAGCATGAGGAGCCAGTGGGCATAGACTCTACCTCGTGGGCCACCAGAGACAAACTGAAAATAGCGGTGCTGGAAGCCTGACAGCAAGAAGAAAGCCAGTTTAAGGAACCACAGCCTCGGTTCTGAGCACGGGGTTGCTGTGGGTGCCGAGAGGGGGTGATGACGAGATGTCAGGCTGACCTGGCAAGCTGGCCGCCACACGTGGCTGTATGCGCAGATGCACAATGGTCATGCTCTTGCTGAAGGGGAATGCGACAGGCGGGTGGTTTCTCATAACTGCAGGGGCCTCCCCGTGGGGCCGGGGCCCTGTCCTGGAATAGCTGTTTCCTCAGTGACTTAGCAAGAATGCTCATGTTAGCTGAGGAGATTGCGGTCAACGTGAAACGGGTGGGAAGCCCACAGCTGTGGTCACGTCTGAGCCTGACCAGCGAAGCTGGATCTCAGAGGCTCAGTCTGGATTCCGACTTCTCCACGCTGGTCTCAGAACTTGTGCCCGAGAAAGGGGACTTCCCACGAGCCGGGCTCTGTGCCAGCCAGGAGCCGCATGCTGTGGCGCGGTGCTCGGTTCAGCCCCTTATCGAGGGGTGATGCAGAGGGGCCGGCTGTGCCCCAGCTCCAGCGCCTGTCCTCTCCGACCCTCACACCAGACACTGGCCAGTGTCCCTCTGAGAAGTGGAAGGGGGGCTGCCTCTCAAGTCTCAGGGCGCTGCATGGCAGCGCCGGGACACGGATGGAACGGGTGGCTGTCTGGCCTGTCTGCGGTGGCAGTGCCGGCTCCTGCTCTCGAGGAGGGACGCAGCCGTTGAGTCGCTGTTTTGGTAGTAGCCTCACCTGGTGGGGGGCCGAGGGAGGCCCCCCTCTCCGGGACGGTGGCTGGTGGTCGGGGCTTCGGAGCGTGTGCCCGGCCCAGAGGCGGGGTGCTGTGGCTGGGCACTGGACGCATGTGGAGGGTGGCTTCACGCTCTGCCAGGGCCTGGTGGGCCCGGCCGCACCCACAGCCCTGCCCTGCAGCCCCCAGGGCCTCAGCATTGGCACGCGTCTTAGCCACCCCGTTGGACTGAGCTTGCTGGGCAGGTGATGGGTGCAGCTGATCCCCTCCGTTGCAGGTCATTGTGGGGAGCGTCTTCGAAGTGGTCTGGGCGGCCATCAAGCCGGGGACCTCCTTTGGGATCAGCGTGCTGCGGGCCCTGCGCTTGCTGAGGATCTTCAAAGTCACCAAGTACGCTACTGCTGGGGGCGGGCGGGCGGGCGCTGGGACCCAGCATCTGGAACCTGCTTTGTGGCTTCACATTTGTTTAAGTGTAGACGGCCCTCCAGCGGCCCTGCTGGGGCCCCACTTGTCCTCTTGGCCCTGCCGGGGTCCATTAGATGGGTCATTTCTGGCTGGCCTCAGAGCTGCTAGTGCAGTTTCTCGTTCTCAGCTTCTCCCTGTGATTTCACACCGTCCCCTCTCTTGGAACCAGCAGTCTCATTTTTCAACTTCAGAGGGTGACCTTGTGTCATAGTTAATAGAGAAAATAGCAGTTCTCAGAGTGCTTTTGTCGTGCTGTCCCCAAGTCTCCCACCTACCTTGCAGCTGGCCCCAGGGACGCAGGGCCCGGCTTCAGCTCTTGGCCCTGCCCTGAACCCCAGGCCTGCCTTCTCCCCACGGGGCTGCTTCCTCAGCGTTTCCCTGTCAGCTTCGTCTGTGATTGTGCGGGCGAGATGCCCACAGCCCCAGCAGGTGCGGGGACCTATTCACCCAGCAGCAGTGGGAGCAGGGCCCACGCACGTGAAATACTCAGCTCCGTAGGGTGCATGCTCTAGGCCCCTTACGAGCGCCCAGAAGTGTGGGCCAAGGTCTGGGTGGCAGGAGGGGCCACTTGGCTCTTCTTGGGACCCAGATGCCTTCTACCTGTGAGGAGACAGCTGTGCTGACATGATGTGGTTCATATGGGCAGAGCTGGGCTGTCTGTCCTGCAGGCCCAGAGCTGTGGGGACACCCTTGTGCACATGCCTCCCCATCGGATGTCGCCCCTGCTCTGCCGATCTTACCCAGACACACGGCAGGACTCACACGCTGTGGGCACACCCCACCCACACCGCCCAGCACAGATTGTCTGCCTGGAGCTGAGCCGCCACACACTCTGGGCCCCTCTCAGTGACCTGAGGACTGGGCGCCGTGACCGGTGTAGTAAACCCTGAAGCAATGCAATCCTGCGGTCTTGTGGTCTCCTGGACACTTGTAAGGGGCCCCAGAGCGTGCAACCATTTGAGCTGAGTTTCTCACGTGTGGGCCTCCCCCAGCCTCATGACTGCCCTCGGGTGGGCTGAGTTCCGCTGGCCTCCGCTGGCCTCTGCTGGCCTCTACTAGTCTGGCTTAAATCCAAGCCCTAGGCCATTTGCACACAGTAATATCACTGGGAGAAGTTTGGGGCAGCCCCATCTGCCATTGCTGGACATGTGTGTAGCACACCCTTGGCCTCCGTGCTCCCTGAGGGACCCTTAGGGCCTCAGGTGGTAACCGCGGGCGGCCCTCTCGGGTGGTCGGCTGAGGGTCTCGGGCTCTGTCTCCTCCTATTCTGAGGTAGGCTGACCTAGACCCGTCGGCTCCGTTCCAGACCATCTTCCGTGATGCGCCTGGTAAGAGAATTGTGGTTGAGCGGGCCTCGTGCTGCCAGCTGTAGGGAGGAAACGGTTTCAGGGACTGGGAATGGCCCGTGAAAGGGTACGTGCAGGGAGACCGCAGTCCCTTGTTCGTTCAGGGAATGAAGGCAAAGAAGACAGATGCTGACACACACAGGTGCAAGGGCAGACCCTGCTTCCCAGGTGCCCAGAGGGAAGCACTCCAGATGGACCGGCTTCCAGGGAAGTGTGGGCAGCCAGACTGTCGACGCTGCAGCGGGCCAGGATGCTGACCCACCTGTGCATACGGGCATGGCCTCTGACCTTCAGGAGTCCACAGGGGTGGATAGAGGCCGAGGGAATGAGTGCACAGCTCCTTCCCCTCGCCGTGACCCTGGCCTTTGGTGAGGGCAGTCATTCCAGGGCATGCTTGGCTAGGCCGAGGCTCTGGCACTGAAGCCTGCGACCGAAGGCAGCTGCAGGCTGTGTGTGGAGGTAGCTCCTTGTCCCTATGGGCCGAGGATATCACAATGCTGGTGCGGCAGATGGTGGCCTCCGGGGGTCGAGGGCAGGGGGAGGCGGCCAGGGATGAAGTCAGGATGGGTTCGGCTGGGGAGTGAGAGCCAGCAGGCTGGGAGGGTGAGCCCAGGGCCCCCCAGGAGAGATGTGCAGCATGGGGTTCTCTGGAGAGACACTCCAGTGTCA
Organism: Solenodon paradoxus; assembly: GCA_004363575.1. NCBI lineage: Eukaryota > Metazoa > Chordata > Mammalia > Eulipotyphla > Solenodontidae > Solenodon > Solenodon paradoxus. Next base: position 113,530 of record RJWH01003869.1, on the reverse strand, counting down.
CATCTAGGAGGGTTCTATGTTTGAAAGGTTCCAGAAGCTATAGGTGTGTCCTCAGAGCCCAGTGGGCATCTGGGACTGGCGTCCCAACCAGGTGCAGCCCAGGGCTTGGGCCAGATGCGTCTGCCCCACAGGTACTGGAACTCACTGCGGAATCTGGTGGTGTCCCTGCTCAACTCCATGAAGTCCATCGTCAGCCTGCTCTTCCTGCTCTTCCTCTTCATCGTGGTCTTTGCGCTGCTGGGCATGCAGCTGTTCGGAGGGCAGTAAGTGGCTGGGCCAGGGGCCGCCTGTTGGGAGGCAGAACTCAGCACAGCCTTTCTCCGAAGCTCCTGGTTGGGGCCCTGGGAAGGCAGCCCCCTGCAGCCCCTGTGCCGAGGGACTGCCTCTGCCCAAGACTTCTTGTTTCTCTCAGGTTCAACTTTAAGGACGAGACCCCAACGACCAACTTTGACACCTTCCCTGCTGCCATTCTCACTGTCTTCCAGGTAAGGCCTCACATGCCCCTGGCCAGTGGGTCCCTGCTGTGCTGCAGCCCCACCTCCAGAAAACCTTTTCCCAGAACCCTCACGTCACAGAACACGTACGGGACAGCATGGGCAGTCCCACGGCGGGCCCCAGTTACATCTGGGGCTGGTCAGGACGAAAGCCAGACGCTGTGATGCCATCCGAGGAGTCACTGTCCCACGGCGCCTGGTTGACCAGGGGCCACTGTGGGGCAAGTGCCAGCTGGAGAGAGGAGACGTGGCACCCTGAAGCTCCCCTCTAGTGACTCAGGGCCCAGTGTCCCACAGTCCGGTGAGGCTGAACCTGCCCTGCACAGCCCCATGGGTCATGGGGCTGCCACTGCCTCCCACGTGACAGACCGTCTCCTTGGAAGATTCCCTCTGAGGAGCCTCTTGGTGGATACTGTTCTCCCAGTGCTGCCCGCGACTGGCACCTCGTGGGTTTGCCAAACATCTCTGTCCCACAAAGCCTCTTTGGATATGTGTCTAGCCCCAGCGCGGGGTGTCTTCTGCCCACGAGGAGCTGGGGCAGGCCCTGCAGGCTGCCCGAACTCAGGCCAGGCTCAGTGTGGCCCTTCTCTGGGGCTGCCCACCCACCCCGTCCAGGTTAGAGCCACAGCACCTGTGAGGAGAGGTCCCTGTGGGACCCAGCTCTTGATGGAGGGTCTCTCCAGCAGAGATGAACTTCTAGGCCTTGGCCGGAGCAGCGCTATAGTCCCCGTGTCTCCTCTTAGCCTGAGGAGTCCGGCAGCGTCGCTCAGGGCCACCGTGCTCAGTCTCTCCTTCCAGCTCCCTCTCTGCTGCCTCTCCCACTTGCCCTGGCTTCCTGCTGGTCCCCAGCTACCCCTGCCCTTCTCCTCTCGGGGGCTCTGGCCCAGGCCTGTGACTCCCAGAGCAGGGTCTCCCAAGTGCCCTGGACTCTTAGTGGTGAGGACCTATGCCTCCAGGATGGCTGAAAGGGACCTGGCCAGGGGCGTCTAGTGAACTGAGGGGCACAGGACCAGAGCTGCCCAGGGGGCTTGGATGTCTGTCAGACAGTACGCAGGTACTTGGAGTGGGGGGTAGAGCATGGCTGTGGGCCGGAGGGCAGGGGCCTGGCTGCCGGGTTAGATGGGCCTCATGCCTGGCCAGAGGCTGTCCCATGGGAAGCTTTTGCTGGGAGGTTCCCAAGCAGAGGTGTGCAGCCGGCAGCTCTTCCGTGCTATGTGGACCGAGGGAGGCGCCTGGACATTGCGAGGGAGCTGCCGTGGGAGCCTGAGGAGAGAAAGATGGCCCTTTTGTCAGAGGATGCTCTTGTTTAGACTTAGGCTCTGAGTAAGGCGATGAGTACGTTTAGCATTACAGGGACTCAGCCAAGCAGAATTGCCGTCTGAGAGGCAGTGAGGCCCAGGCCTGCTGCGGGGTGGGTAAGAGTGCTATGCAGTGACCATTTGGCTGTGGGTCTGAGGAGGCTGAGGCAGGCCGTGCCGAGGGCCTCAGAGACTGCCCGGACAGACCAGGGCTGACCCTGGGACCCTTATCTTTCTGCATGGGGCTCAGAGGGAGCGGACGGGCCTGCAGCTCTTAGAAGACCACCTGCTGTCTCTGGGTGAGCCTGCAGATGTCACCAAGGTGGACACTGCCCACGGGAGAGGGCCACAGTGTCCACACAAACACAGGTGGTCAGAACCAAATGTGTTTGAGATTCACAGAGGCCTAAAGGAAGAATGCGTGACACAAAAAAAGAGGAAAAAGGGAGCTAAGAGCAAAGAATGAATCAGTAAGAAAAAGAACGAACCGATCCTGGAAGGAAGAATGCAGCTGTTTACAGGAGAGAGGCCGGCTGCGCGTGAAGCCTGCACGGGGGTGTGGTAGCACTTTGGAGGGGCAGCAGCGGCGGCCCCGGGCCCCACGCGGCACGCGGCACAGGCCGGACCAGCAGAAATGGTCGTGGCAGGCCTAGGCGCGCGGGCCTCGGGAGGGCTGCTGCAGCGCCAGGTGCGCGTGTTCCCACTGTGGGGCTTCTAGGGAGGACATGCATAAACCAGCCCCGAAGGACCACTCAAAATCTGTCTACCCAGCTGCTGTAGTAGATACTTTTTTAAAGGCAAGGGGCAGGCAGGAAGAGAGGAGGAGCACATCACCTATTTTTATCAAGTTCACGCTGGCGGTTTCCTCCGCCTGGGACTGGAGCCCAGGGCCGTGTGGCCTGTGCTCCTTTGGAGGCTATTGACCTAACTGCTGATCCACCAGGGGGCGCAATTCAGACCCTTTTACAGGTGAACTCTGCTGCCTGTACGGGGAGGTGGTTCCAGTTCATGCAGTTCAAGAAGATAAAAAGGAAAGCTCCCAGCTCATTTTATGAGCTAGAATAATCACATGCATAAACGAGATGAGGGTACCCTGAGGGAAAAATGCTGCAGGTGATGACAGAGGCAAAGCCACCCTGGGGACGTCACTAGTCAGCTCCAGGTCCAAGGGGCCTTTATGGCCGAATTTATCCTCAAAACATGAGGCGACTGACCATGAGAAAGCCCGTGAAAGTAACTCATGACCTCACAGATTAAAGAGGTAGGGCCCAGGAATAAGAGGATGGTGGTTCTGGGGCCCTTCCCCCCTCTGCGCACTGGAGAATCAGGTCGTGCTCCTTCCTCATGAAAACTCAGCTGCCCATGCTGGATACATGGCCTTCTGCAGGAGACTAAGAAAAAAATGAAATAAATTTCAGGATTGATATGAAGCAAAACGTTCCGTTATTCACAGGTGAAACATTTGCAAACAGAAAACTCATGTGTGGTTATTTTACGTGGGCGCGACAGCTTGGTTTTCCATAGAGAAGCACAGAGTTGGCTTCTTGAACCAGGTTTGAATACCAGTTTTGCTGGATTAAGACTTCAGTGTGAAAAGCAAACCCGAAGTTCTGGGATCATGCAGGCAGCACATTCAAGGCAGGGGAGACAGCAGACAGACTGAGACATGTCAGAATGAAAGTCCTGTGCGTCGGAAGTCACATAAAAAGGTGGGAAAGGCTGGCGGCCGAGAAGGCACTTCCACAGGGTCATCAGTAACCATCACTGGGTGGGTGTCCAGGACCTAGCGGCCGTGCCCTCTAGTCAAGAAAACGTAGTGGGCATGGGCACCGGGTGTAAACGCACAGGAGAGGAAAGTGGGCTGAACAGGTCAGTTCAAACATTTTACTGGTGTTCAGGGAAATGCAAATTTCATCCACGTGTGACAACTCCACCGTTAGGTCAGGGGCAGCCAAGAGGCCCTGCGTTCTAGAGAAGCTTTCCTTTGTGCCTTGTTGGGAGGGCGGACTCGCTTTGCACAGTGATTCCTGACACTGAGGCTGCGCGGTGGCCCACGCACAGCCTGTGCTCTGTGCGGGCTTGTCTGCTCAGGTGCATGAGATGCGTGGGGACCCGTGGCGTCACCAGTGGTGGCCGAGCATGGGGGTTCGCTGCTATCACTGGAAGAATGGATAAGAAAACTGTATGTGTTTGCAAACCAGGGGAAATGAACTGCCTAAATGTAGTCTGTGCACCTCACAAACAGTGTCGAACAAAAGGAAAATACAGCAGCGTTCGGAGGAACGCACGGCAGGTGATGCTGTGTCAGTAAGAACAACAACACGCAGCTAGTGTTGTGTGGGGCATACACAGCACAAGCAGGTGGACGTGTGGGGTGACTCACACGGGTGACAGAGGGTGCCAGTCAGGAAGCTGCTCCCGCATGTCTTTTAAAGTTGCACGCAGAAGTGAAAGAGTAGGTAGAAGATAAGAAGGAAGCACACAGTCCTACTGTTTTATTTGATTCATATTGGTGATTCCCCTAGGACCCAGGTCCTTGGGATGTACATGGACTGCACTCCTTCAGAAGTGGCTGAGCTAACAGCTATACCACCAATGAGTGCCCTTTTTTTTTTTTTTTTTTTAAGAGGAAGGCAGGAAGAGGAGAAAGAAGCATTTTTAAAGGGCACTTATTCCACCGCCCTTGGGCCTGGGCCCTTGGGCTTTACGTGGTCTGGTTCCAGCTACTGGCTCAGCACCGAAGTCACCTCGCTGCTCCATGTGGCCACGTGTTAGTGGTCTATTCACGTGAGGTGATATGTGCACGGAGACAGTTCAATAGCGCTTATTTTACTTTCCTAATGTCTAAAATACGGCATAATTTAAAAACATACAAGATTAAACATTAAAAGAAAGTTGGAGTAATAGTCCTACCAGCATAAATAGAAATTAAGTAAAAGACCTGTGGAAATAAAGAGGAATGTCACAGAATGATGAAAGTAAGAGTACAGTCATGAGCTTGTGGGACCAGGCAGCGTGACCGCATGGATACATGGAGCCAGAAAACGCCACTGCCTTGAAAGATCCATAGTTGTTTCTATACAAGCAAAGGCTGAAGCTGACAGAGAAGCAGTCAGGATAAGTGCGGCCAGAAACACCTGACGCGGGTCAGTGCTCACGCCCTGACGGGACGGGGACGACCACGGAAGCCGTCCCCCGCAGGTCCCGAGGCGGTCCCCCCAGTGTTAGAGAACGGTGCTCCGCAGAGCACACTCGATGGAATTAAGTAGAAACCCTGGTAGGAAGCCTTTTAAAATCTGCTCCTTACTTGAAAGCTGCAGGATTGCGTCAAAGTCGCCCTCACAGATGCGCTACTGAATATTTGTAACTCAGTAATGTCAACGTTACAAGGTGAAGCAAAGCAATACTTAGAGTAAAGTTTATCATCAAGTGGAATGCTCAGAAAGAAAGTACAGTGCAGTTCAGTACTCGTGTTAAGAATGTAGATGAGAGTAAGCCAAAGAATTATTGAAAGCAGGAAAAAAGTAATAGCAAGAGCAGACACTAATAAAAGTGAAAACAGCATCAGGATCACAAAGTCATGAAAGGTTTTTCCTCAAGAGCACTGATGAAGTAGCTGTCTTTAGAGCAATACTGATGAAGAGAAAAACGGATCTGAGTCCAAGGTGCTGGGCTGTGACGGTCTGGAGCCCCCCTTCCCACAGCACAGCGGAGCGCAGCTGGTCGGTCAGCGCAACCTGTGAAGGCCGGGGAACAGCAGCACGACAGATGCCACAGGCCCGTGCCCTGAAGGAGAAGCCCATCTGTGGCATCGCACTGCCCTCTCCAGAGCCTCGGGGCTGAAAAGGAGACAGTGCTGCAGACTCCCCCTTGTGGGTGGCCCCACACCTGGGAAGTGCTTTCAGTCGCTGGACCAAAAACCTGTGTGGGGGCAAAACAGGGCTAAGCGTGTGAGTGGAGACGCCGCCACTTCTGCAAGGTGCTGCCCTGGAAGTGCCGCTGCAGGGAAGCCTGGAGGAATGCCTGCCCCGCCACCACTGCGCACGCATGCCTGTCTGGGTGCTCACAGCCGCCTTTGTGGGGGCTGCTGGAGAGAGCCAGGCGAGCAGTTCCTTTGCAGGCTCTTGACTGCCTCTCCCTTCTACCTCTCTGGCAGGGAAAATGATCGCAAGGGCTCTGTTAAAGCAGCAGTTCTTGCCAGCCTCGGGCTACAGCTGAACAACTTCACTCTGCCTGGTACCTCCTGAAATTCCACCCAGGGTTCGGGGCTTATTTACTGCCGCCTCTGGAGCGCTGAGGGGCTCTCACAGGGCAGTGTGGTCTGCTAAAACCCTTCCCTTGTTTCTCTCGGTGGTGGCTCTCTTGGGATTCTGACCTCCTTACAGAAGGCTCACGACTCTCTGGGCTCTCCCTGTGCCTTGTGTGTGCCTGGGACGTGGGGGAAATGTCTTTGTTCCTGTCCCTAACTCTAGCCCTGTCGGCTGGACACTCAGGCCTAACCACAGGGAAGGCTCGAGAGCTTCAGCAATCCTGATGAATGCTGAGATCACACAACTGAAGGAAGCCTAGCATTCTGACCAGCACCCAGGCCTGTACTGTGCAGCCCTACACCCTGGCAAGGCCTGGACACCGGGAAGCCTAGCCCATAGAAATAAACAGTGCAAAGCAAGTCAAAGAGACCGAGTAATATATGTGAAATGATGGACCAAAATAAAACCCCAGGGGAAAATCTGAATGCAACATGCTTAAGTAAACTACCTGGTGAAGACTTTAAACCAACAGTTTTAATGATACTGAAATCAGGAAAACAATGGAGGAACAAAAAGAGAACAAAGTAGTAGAAAAGATAGAGAAAATATGAGGCAGTTCCAGACAACTCATAGAGCTAAAGAACACAGCAGAAGACTGGAAGAAGCCTCCAGTCAAATGACTGAGCTATTGGACAGGGCAATGCAATGCACTCGAGCAGACCAGCAAAGAGAAGAAATGAAGACAGCGTACGAGACGTATGGAATAACATGAGGAATAATACTCGTATCATAGGGGTCCCAGAAGGAGAGGAGTGAGAGAAATCTTAAATGATAGCTGAGACTTTCCCTAACCTGAGGAAGGAAGCAGACCTCCAGACCCAGGAGGCTCAGAGCGTTCCAAACAAAGGAAACCCAAACGGACCTAACCAAGACACATGGTCATTAAAATGTCAAAAATACAATATCAAGAAACCCTTTGGAGAGCAGTTAGAGAAAAACAGGTCACACAAAAGGGAACCCCTGTACGACTGTCAGCGGATTCCTCAACAGAAACTGTGGGCCTGAGAGACTGGCGGATGCATGCAGAGCGCTGCAAGAAAAAGGCTTCTGACCGAGGATGCTCCACCGGCTGCGGCGTCACTCAGAAGGGAAGGTGGGATGCGGAGCTTTCAGATAAACAAAAACTAAAGGAATTCATCACCACTAAACTAACCTTACAAGAAATACTAAAAGAACTTCTGTAAAATGAAAAGAACCCCACCTAGAAGCAGCAAGATGTCAAAAATATAAAATGTTGGGAGGAGAATTAAAAGGTGAATCTCTAGAATGAGCTCATGACTAACTCGCTTCCAAGTTACACCAGGTTATAAGCATAGAGGTTTCTGTGTAGACCCCAGAGTAAGCTCAAGACATGAGCACGTGGCAGAGGGGGTCGCGGGAAACCCACCGCAGCGTACATGCTTACGAGGCAGCTGAGAAAGCGAGAACACAGGTGCTATGTGCAGTGACACCCGGCACACGCAACAAAGTGGCAGCAGTTCCATGTCAATAATCACCCCAAATGGATTCAACTCACCAATCAGAAGACACACAATGGCCGAATGGATTGTAAAACAAAACCCAGTTTCCTGCTCAATTCAGCAAACTTATCTACATTCAAAAATCCAACACACTTCAAGTCAGTGGTTGGAAGACAGTCCTACAATCAAATGATACCTAAAAAATGGCAGGAACAGTGTTACTTACAGCGATAAAATAGATTTCCAAGTAAAACAAGTAACGAGATGGACATTCAGCGTTATTTACAATAGCCAAGACCTGGAACAACAGACAGGTGGATAAAGACGATGTGGCGCCGATACGTAGTGGATACCACTCAGCTGTCAAGAGACGAGCCCTGCTGTCTGCAGTGACATGGATGGATGGGGGGGATCATGCTGAGTGAGGTAAGCCAGGTGAGAAAGACACGTCCTGTGATTGCCTGCATGTGCTGTGTAGACAAGCAAACAGAACCAATCTCTGAGTCAGAACGAACTGGTGGCTGTGGGAAGAGAAGAGGGATGTGGCGGGCAGCGAGGGCGATTGTGCAGGGGAGGACACTGAACTGGCGGTGAGTGATGTGTGCTGTGTGGCGGTGGGTGACTACGACACACACCTTACACCTGTATCCTGCTCCTTCAGTAAAACGGATTTAAATAGCAACGTTGAGCCCCTAAATCCTTACAAGTCTTCCTGGCCCATGGGGGCGGCGTGCGTCTGAGGGCGTCAGCCTGCCCTGCCCAGCGTCTGCTGAGCCGTCCACCCCTGGGCCTCGACTTGCAGTGAGCCCCGTCGCGATGGCCCTGGAGGCGCACGCACTCGGAAGTGAACCTGGCTCGCGAGTTGGCAGACCCTGTGGAAGCGGAGCGGGAGCGGTGCGGGGTGAGCCTTCTGACGGGGCTCTCAAAGCAGACTGCCCAGCAGGTCGGGGCTTAGGGCTGGGACTGCTCCGACGCAGGGCTGGCATGGTGGCGGGGACCACGGGGAGTGCATCAGACGGCATGCCTGCTTTCTGGAAGAAGAGACCTCAGTGAGTCCGGCTGTCCAAGGGGGTTTGCCGTGGGAGGTGACTGCACCCAGCAGGCCTGAGGCCGTGCCTTCCTGCTGGGCACAGTGTGCTTCCCCAGACAGCGCGGCCCCGTCTTCTAGGACCTCGGCCTCCCCAGGAACAGAAGGCGCTGATTGTGGAGTTGTGAGTGCAGAGGGAGCGGTTGATCTGGGAAGAGGGCTGAGGGACAGGTGACTGTCAGGTGCTGCTGATGTGTCTTCTCACAGTGAGAAGGCAGCAGGAGGCACTCGGAATTCTGCCTTGACAGTGTGAACAGAGGTCTGACCTGTCAGCACCAGTGCTGTTGTCTTTCGGTCACTTCCTCGATTCCGGACCCTGGGGGCACAGGCCAGGTCTCCAGGGAAGGGCCCCTGCCAGATACCTTCCTGTTGACATCCCTTTGCCTCCCAGAGGCCTGGCCTTCACCGAGTGGCTGGGAGTTGGGAGAGGGCGATAGTGAACCTGTGGTGGCTGTGGGACTCTGGTTCTGAGCTGACCGAGACCCAGAACATCAGCGCAGTCACCAGAGTTAGACGGGGGCTTGGTGTGGGTTAGCCCGTGTCCATCCACTGGTCCCCAGGCCGGAGCCTGTCCTGTGGCTGTGCCCGCTGGTCCAGAATGCCAGCTGGAAGGCATTCTCAGCAGCTGGTGGCGTCCCCACGTTGGTTGGCGTGAGGGCCCTGCAGAGAAGCAGACAGAAGCCGCTGGAATGGCCTCACTCGGAGGGCCGACAGATGGTCAGCGGTGGGGCCACAGAGACCGGGGCCACCGAGGACAGGAGGGTGCAGGGGCAGCGCTCTGGCCTGTGCAGAAGCCGGGCGGGCCCTGGAGAACAATGGCTCGGCATACCGGCGTGGGGATCTCAGGCCTCGTAATCTGGGCCTCTGGCCACCGTGGCAGCGGCAAGCTGGTGGTGGCCTTTCCTCCCCCTCCCTGACCACCGGCCCATCAGAAAGCGGCCTGCCTGCAGAGTCAGTAGCGTGCCGCCCCTCCCACCCAGGTGTCTGCCCTCCAGCTGAGCGCATCGCTCTGTTCACAGTCTGGGGCGCCTCCACTTCCATGGCCGCTGCGGGGCCGTCCCACACGGGCTGCTGCTGACTGGTGCGCAGGACGGCACAGCAGCCCCACGCTTACCGGGGAGGCGTGCGTGTGCCGGACACGGATTCAGTTGGGCAGAAACGCTGGAATTCACAGGGGTCACTGTGGGGCCTCCTGGGCCCCGCGAGGTGAGGGTAAGTCACATTTGTCCCGTCCTCTGCCCACTGTCTGCCCAGTGGCCGCTTGGGTTTTGTAGCAACACGTTTCCCATTGGCACCGCTCCGGCCATTCCTAGTAACCTGGAAACTGCTGGTGCCCGTGGTCCCAGAACGACACTCACGTGGCCCGGCCGCACACGCACAGCTCTGCCCCGGGTGGGACGCAGTAGATGTGATGGTGCTACGCGGCCGTGAGCCCACTCGGAGCCTCTGCTGCTTCTGTGGGAGCATCACGGTGCACGCTGGGCATCCTGGAGAACCGCGCTGCCTCCTTCGCAGATAAGAAACAGCTCTTGGGCTGCTGCTGGGCCCCATGGAGACAACACCGAGCGTGGGCCGCCAGGTGGCCACCTGACCTGACGTGCCCATCATGAACCAGGCGTTGCCTGACCCCCAAGCAGTGAAGCCGAGTGCGCAGCGGCGCCCGCCGTCCGGAAGCGGTGGGCACTCCCAACAGGCATGGGCGTTCTGAAGGCCTGCTATTTACATCGTGGGCTTGCAGCCCCTGGCGTCCACTCCTAGCTCGCGGCTACACTGCTTCTCCCTCAGCCGGCGCCGTGGACCCACAGTGCAGCAGACTCGGGGTCAGGCACCTTGCGTGGCGGGCGGGTCCGCTGCAGCCTCTGGGACGGCCCTGAGGGACATGGGCAGGGCCGGTCACCGTTCCTGTACTGAGCACCCTGGACGCAGCAGGACACTGGCAGCTCTCTGGCAGCACAGCTTCTCTGAAGAACAGCCACTTCTCTTGGAGGAAGAAGTGATGAGATGTGAGATCACATAGAGTTAGAGACTGGGACCAGGGGCTTGGAAGGGATATGACGGAGCACGATGACAAGGACGTCTAGGAAAGAGACGTGGAGATTTCTCTCTGGACAGGTATTTACCTAAGTGCTCACCAACGGTGACCTCAGCAGAGGAAGGTTTCCACAGTCAAGTGGGCAGGTGACCCATGTGTGGACACAAGTCAGCCCCTTCTCCAGCCTTCCTGTCATCACCAGTGGGCCTAGGAGCAGAGTGGCTTGCTGGCAGGGTTGGAGAGTATGCACGGATGAAGCAATACAGCCTCCACTCTAAGGCCAACCTGGCTGTGGCCACTGAGTGTCCAGTCAACCAGCAGCAGAGACCAACACTGTCCCTGCTACTGCACCATCTCCAGTGGTCAGCCAGCTGGCTGGGGGCAGACCACTTACATTAGACGTGGACTAGGCAGTGTTTTGTCCTTACTGCAATGGACACTGGTTGCAGAGGTGCCTTTCCCGCAGTGAAGCCTCTGCCCAGCCGTCCACTCTGGATGTGCCGATGCAGCAGCCGCTGCCCTCAGTGCTGTGGCACTGCCTCACCGAGGATGCCATGGCAGGGGCCACGCCTAGAACCATGGGCCTGCCATGCGCCCCTGTTCTGAAGCAGCTGGCTTGACAGGACGCTGGAATGGCTTTTTGAACAAGCAGCCTCAACGGGCCCATCAGGGTGAGCTTGCAGGTCGGCAGAAGGCCCGGACATGCCATTTACTCTGAAGCAGAATTCACGGCTCCAGGAACCGAGTCACCCCCGAATAAAGTTTTGCTTTCTGTTATGATGACCTTACTTTCTGCTGGCACAGAGGTATTACTTCCAGAGGGAGGATGCTTTCAGCAGAGGCACAGCAAGGACCCCGTTGGATTGGTGGTCCCGGCCGCTGACCGGCCACTTGGGGCTCTCGGTGCCTCTGGGCCAGCGGGTGAAGAACAGTGCTGTCTGGTGCGGTGGGTCCTGACACACAGGGAAAGGGCGCGTACTTACCTCCCTAGCAGAGGCGGGGAGAGCATGCTGCAGTATAGAGCCCCTGCAGCGTTCCAGTGTCTGTGTCCATGACCCTCCAGGCAGGGCCGCCGAGGGCCCAGCCCTTCAGGAGCGCAAATGTGGTGCCCACCCAGTAAGGAAGCAGGAGCGGAGTGCTGCTGGAGTGAAGGAGCAGAACGAGCATCAAAGGAAGCAGTTGTGAGTTCCGGCGAGGACCCGTGGCCAGTTGCAGAAAAGAGGGCTGCAAACAACAGCCGTAGCCACGGCGCGGGGGTGGGGATCCTTCAGGCAAGTCATCTCTTTTTCTCCTTCACTTGCTCTTCTATGTAATGTCATAGTACTTAAGCAGTTTTAGTTGTACATTGTAACATTTAAGTTACAGAACATCAAGGAGCAGAGTAAAACTTCCGGGGAGAGCGTGTGGTTAAATGCGGGGCAGGCGTGTTGTGTGCCGGCGGGCGTGTCGTGTCAGGAAGAGTTTTGACGTGTTGTCAGTAAGAATAGAAATGTGAATGAGTGCGCGGTGATGGGACGTGGACTTGTGGTAGTTTGTTTGCTGGCACTGGCCACGGGGAGTCCCGATCGGGTATCATTTCTGGGTCTGTTGACAAGGGTTAATACTTGATTGGTGGACTGATGCCCATAGTCTTCCCCTTGGTGGGTGGGCCTCGTCGACTCCACTGGAGGCCTGGAGAGAACAAAAAGAGGTGAGTGGGAAAAATTCACTTTCACTGCCTGTTTCCTCTGCCTTTAGACTGGGACTAAAACGCATGGTCTTGTCTTCCTTCTTGACCTCACATCTTGGGTCTTTGCGGCCGGAGTAAACACAAGTCAGTTCTGCGTAAGTGTGTGTGTCTGCACATGTGTGTGTGCACGTGCCTGTGTGCATACTTACAGGGTTTTTAGTTTTAGATCATTACATTGTTTTTATTTATGTCTTTGTTGATGTCTCTGGAAAGCCCAGGCTGATGCAGATTAAAAGCATCACATAGGCACGCCCTGATTCCCTAATAAGCCTCCCACCTCTGGCCGGCTTTGTGTCCTGTGTTTGAGGGAACAACCAACGTGAACAACGAAATAAAAATAAATGCTTAAAAAATTGTCATTAAAGGAAAAAAAGGGTGCCTAGTATTTGGACAATTGAAGCCAATATAATAAGAAAAAGAAAGATGTAGAAGAGCCAGAAAGAAAGACAAAATAGTTGTATTGAAGTGATGTGACATTTACCTTAAAAATCCAAGAGTGTTAATTAGAAATAAGATGATTCCAGTGTTACTGAGCACGAGATCAACAGACAGACTAGCTTTTCTAAATGGTGATATCATTCCATTGTAAAATTTACTTAAAAATAACAAAACCTATAAGGCACCCAGAAATTTAAAAATGTCGGTGGGCTTTTATGGAAGAAGTGATGAAATGTGAGGCAGCTAGAGACCTGGATGCTTGGCTGTCCACAGATGGACCCCTTCTCCTGGGGAGCCCTGGTCTGATAGGCCTGCTTGGATAGCTCAGCAGATCGACTGCTGGGGAGTCAGTGTCCATGAGGAGCCCGGTGCTCAGACTTTGTCCAGAGTCAGACGTGTGTGGGCCTGTGTCGCAGTCAGCTGTAGGAGAAAGGTGCCTTAGATGTCACCGGGGAAGGTGGCTGGGTCTTGGGGCCTGGGAGCTGGCTCCCGTGGGGTGCCGTTGGTCCTCCTCCCGGGCAGAGAGCACAGGCCGCAACTCGGGTCATAGCCCGAATATGAAAAACCAAACTTAAAACTATTTGAAGAAAATATAGGAACGTACCTTTATGACTTTAGGTGGGGAGAACTTCCTTAAACATGGGACCAAATGTAGAAATCGTGAAAGAGAAATTAGACATTTTCATTATTCAAACGCAAACAGACCAGTAGACGCAGCAGTCAGACGAGGCACACAAGCTTCGCCAGTCATCAAGAAAAGACGTCACCGGAAAGGACCCACACTTTGGAAAGTCAGGCTCTGAGGAGCAAGCTTGTTCAGCCGCCAGCCTTGTCTCGCCGAGGCCAGGACCACCGGGTGTCGGGCGGGGGAGCCAGCCTGCCGCTGGTGCACGTGCGGTGTGGGAGCCGGCCGAGACTGCCCAGCCTCCCTCCACCACCTGTCCCGATGGCCTGCGGGCACGTGCGGTGTGGGAGCCGGCCGAGACTTCCCAGCCTCCCTCCACCACCTGTCCCGATGGCCTGCGGGCACGTGCGGTGTGGGAGCCGGGCCGAGACGGCTGCCCAGCCTCCCTCCACCACCTGTCCCGATGGCCTGCGGGCACGTGCAGGGCCGGGAGCCGGCCGAGACTGCCCAGCCTCCCTCCACCACCTGTCCCGATGGCCTGCGGGCACGTGCGCTGTGGGAGCCGGGCCGAGACGGCTGCCCAGCCTCCCTCCACCACCTGTCCCGATGGCCTGCGGGCACGTGCGCTGTGGGAGCCGGGCCCTGCCACCGCGCGGCCGGTCGGGGCTGCGATGTGCGCGGCGGGGGTGGGCTGGGCCTGCTTCGCGCAGCTGGACAGGTCTCTCGCTCCAGCGCTGGCCGAGCCCTGGCGCCTTGCTGCACAGAAATGGCCGGCTGGACGTGAGCCAGGTAACCTGACGCCGCCTGGTGTGCTCAGCGCGTGGACGGCGTGTCTGCTCGTGACTGAAGCGCCCGCTGAGACGCCTGGTTGGCCACGGGTGCTCCTGGGCTGTGCTGACGCCACTGCAGGGGTGCAGTGCTTCCCAAACCTCTGAGGAGGAAAGGCGGACGGGCTCCTGAGGGGCCAGGTTGCCTCACCTCCTCCCACTTGGACCTGCCGGGCGTGGCAGCAGGAACCGGAGCATCCCAGGGCCCGTGACCTCTGTGGGGCCATGCAGCTGGCGGCCTCTGAAGCCCATCTCCTGGTGGGAGACAGGTGGGTGGGGCGAAGTGGCCTCCCAGCCCTGCGGGGTCGCCAGCTCACGGCCGCAGCTGTCCTTCAGGCCTGAGCCTTTTCTTCTTGTCCGGAGCTCCCTTTCTGTTTGTGACTGAAAACCTAGAGCGTGTCCCTGTCCTCAGGCCTGACCCAGCCCTGTGCAGTGCCTCTGGAGGCGCCGCAGGGGCCGTGCACCTGCTCCTCCAGAAGCGCGGTCACCGAAGCACCGCTCGGGACGCAGCCGTGCGCGTGCAGCCCCGGTGCAGGCCTGCTCTCCCTGCAGATCCTGACGGGAGAGGACTGGAACGCCGTCATGTATCATGGGATTGAATCGCAGGGTGGAGTCAGCAAAGGCATGTGCTCATCCTTTTACTTCATCGTCCTGACGCTGTTCGGAAACTGTATCCTTTTGTCGCCTGGGCTATGCTCCTCCATCCACGAACCGCGGAGCCTCCCTGGGGCTGCAGTCCAGTCCGGGTGGTGGGCCATGCAGGGCGGCCTGAGCTCGGGGTCCGAAGCTCTTGGGGTGTCCGGTGGTGGATGGGGTGGTCGGGTGGGCCTCTGAAGGACTAGGGAGGAAGATGGGAGCTTTGGACACTGAGGACCACAGGGCAGGGTTTCACCACCTTTGCTAAGTTTTAGGCTTTTAAACAGTCACCCCCGACTGAAAACGTGGATGTGAAGAAAGGGTGTCTGTGGGTGCAGGACATTGTGTAGGAGGGTTGGTCTGTGTCAGGGCCACCTGCTGGTCAGAAGGCCAGACTACAGGGTAAGTGGCCTGCAGGGCTCGGGTGTGGCATGTGAGGGCACCCGTGGGCCGAAGCTCAGCCCCAGGTTTTATAGAACCTGTACCTCGGGGCCTGTGTGCACTTGGTGGCTCCACTTGGAAGCCACTAGAGCACTGGGACCTGGGACCCAGTGGCCTGCTTCTCTCAGACCCACAGCTGCCTGGCCACTTCCCCGCCCACCTGTGCCCCCCAAGCCAGCCTGTGCCTGCCCACTCACCCCTCACGTCTCTGCTGTCTGCCCGCCTTTTGCCGTGCCTCTGAGGACACCCCAGCGGGGCTTGCACCTCCTCAGCCCTGTGTGCTGACACAGCTCTGTTCCGGGGGCCAGAGCTATGGGGGTCCAGCCCGCTGGGGAGCCTGTGAGGGGCCCTGGTTTAGGACCTGCTTTGTAGGCTGGGCTGCTGTGGGAGGAGGCCAAAGTGGCAGCAGTCCTCGAGGAACGGGCCTGCAGAGTGACCCCCAACAGGACAGCTGCCATCCAGAAAGTATGCCACCACCGAGATGGGCAGGCCTGGTCTCCATGTGCTCCCTCACGCGTGGTGGCCACGCCTCTGTCCCCCGCCCCGTCTGGGTTATCGTCGCCTTGCCCGTCCCCCTGGCTGGGCCCAGAGGCTGTGGCTGTGCCCTGCTCTGGGCACGCAGGACAGCATCTGAGGTGTTCGTGGCTGTGGTCAGTGCTGTGAGGGGTGGTGGCCTGGCTCTGTGTTCTGTCCTGAGGGTGGTGCTAGGCCTGAGCTGGCTGCTCTATGGGGTGATACCCTGGCACGTGGGCTCCTGGGAACCTGACCACAGGGACATCATGGTGACCTCAGAGCTGCCATCACTACTCAGGCCTGACTGTCCAGAGCCCTGGGCTGAGGACAGGGCTCAGCTGCCAGACCCAGCTCTGCCTCTGAGGACACTGAGCCACCTTGACCGTCACAACTGAGCAGGTGCCAAGCACCGAAAGGACAGAGGCCAGGGACGCCCACGGTGCCCAGCACCCACAGTGCCCCAACTCGGGACCCTGGCAGGTGTCCGCCCGTGGCTGTGGTTCCCTGGTTCCTGGTGGGTCGCAGCAGCGCCATGTTTGGGTCTTGGGGACTCGGGAGCCTCTGTGTCTGGGCGGGGGGTCAAGCAGCCAGCACCGTGGGCGCCGTTACAGGAGGGCCCAGAGCTTCCTGGGAAGGTGGCGAGCAAGTTTAACTAGGTAGGTGTCCGTGAGCCCAGACTGGACCGGGTCCTCACCTGGGCCTGGTGCCTGCTCACTCATGGTCGCCACGGGAGGTCCCTGTCGCGGGTCCAGGGTGCTGACGCCCAGGAGCCGGGAGGGGTGCACGCGTGGGGGCTGCTGTGCGGCCCGTGGTGGGAGCGGCAGGGACGGCGTGGAGGTGCAGGCGCCCTTCTAGGACGTGAGGCAGACATGTCCCCCGGCCCCAGCTCCACGCTGGAGCGCCAGCTGAGCAGCCGGGCCGGGAGGGGCCCATGGGGTGTGGGGAGCCAGGTGGCAGGAGATTGGGTGCCGGGGCTGGGAAGACCAGGGCCACAGGCCTTGGTGGCTGCGTGGGCAGTGTTGGGATGGCAGGGATCGGGTTGGAGTGGGTGTGGACACCAAAGGAAGTCGGCTAGTTGGGCGAGGCTCTGGACTTGGGTCCCTCGGCCTGGGCACAGGAGTGGCCACAAGGGTGGTGGGCATGCGTCTCCCTTGCCCCTTCCTTAGCTGGAGCCCACCAGACACCTTGTTGAACGTCTTCCTGGCCATCGCTGTGGACAACCTGGCCAATGCTCAGGAGCTGACCAAGGTATGTGGGTTGGAGTACCTGCAGCAGAGCGGGGCTGGAGGACCCTGGGGATGGCGGCTGGAGGGGCTAAGCCTGGGAGAGCAGCTGGAAAGTGGAGGTGGCTGCGGGGCCCCTGGAGAGGAGGCTGCGTGGCCGGGAGTGAGGGCCTGAGGGTCAGTGGCCAGTGTGGCTGTATGATGAAGGAGGTTGCCCCTGAGAGAGAGGTGTGAGGTCGGTGTTGGGAACATCAGCTCGGGATTCCCCAGGGCAGTGAAGGGTGTCTGCTCCCTGCTGGCTGGCGGGGGGGTCCCGTGCATGTCTGTGGCAATTGGGACTGGCCACTCTCGGTGTGGATGTTTGGTCTAGTGGTGCTGACCTCATCTTGGTCAGGCGCCTTGGGGCCTTTGTGCCATCCACAGGCTGTGCCCAGCGGGCAGCATCTCACGTCCGCTATCCCAGCGCTGATGCAATGTGGCCACTTCTCCCTTATGGTCCCTTTATGGGACGCAACCCGGTCGGCCCCTTCCCGCAGCCCGCACGAGGCCAGGTGCCTGCCGCGCCACTGTACCACTTTGACAGATGGTACAGTGGTGGAGGGCACGCTGCCGGCCAGGCCGCCTGCTCTGCACGAGCCCGGCCCGTGGCCTGCTGGCCTTGTCCTGCGCTCGTCTGCCTGTCCACGTGAACATGAGTCCGCGTGGCCCTCTGTCCTGAAAGCCCACAGCGCCCTGTTCTGGGTGCGCGGGACTCGGGCTTCCCTGCGGGTGGTTAGGAGGACCGCAGGGCCGCAGAAGTCGGGCATGCCTGCGGCCCCCGCTTCAGGGAGCTCAAGCCGCAGGCCAGACTGCGTCCCCCTGCCCTCAGACCTGGTCCAGGCATGCCCGTGGGTCTGGACCCTCCCTTCTCTGGCCACTGGCTCTAGGACTCAGCCATGCTGACTAACCACTGCTGCTGTGGGCTGGCTGAGAGTGGGCCCCACACCGGCATGAGCGCAGAATGGCCCCAGCCATTGGCTGGCTGCCTCGACTAGGGACTGCGTGCTCGTGGGCACTTCTTGCTCAGTCCTGGGACTTGTCATCTGGGAAGGCAACCCCACTGGTATCTGGGCCCCGCAAACCTGGATCCAGTGAGATTGAGCTTAAAGCTGTTTCCTCAACGCTGTGGGTGAAAAGCCAGAGAGCATGGCCTGTCCTTGACACAGCTGCACGCAAGGACTCCGGGGTGGTGGCCCTTTGGCTAAGGACCCTTGTTGAGAATTTCTGTTCTTTGGGTGTGGGGCAGAGGCCCTCTGTCTGGCTCAAGGGCGTCTCCTCGACTGGGTGCACACCAGCACATGCGCACTAGGCATAGCCTAAAAGAATACACGGTCAGGCTGCAGGAGGCCTCGTGGGTGTGGAAGCAGCAAGGGCAGGTCTTGGGGCAGGTGCCTGACCTACAGGTCCAGGTAGGAAAGCTCAGAGGTAGTGAGGAGATCCAGTGGAGCAGAGATGCTGGCTCCATGGGGTGCTGGGCTGGGACTGGTGCAGGAAGTGCAGCCCTGCCCTAACCCCCCACAGTTCAGACATTGACCGCCTTTGTGTGTGACAGGTGCTCCTGGGGGTGAGGGCTGTGGAACGAAAGGAGGGATGGGCTTGGGAGGACCTGGGCTACGGTGCATGCGAGGGGTGCTGGGGCGTGCTGAGGGGGTGTGGGGTTGCCGAGGCAGGGAAGGGGGCATTACCTCAGCAGCAGGGATAGAAGGGTCCCTGCAAGCTAACAGAGAGTTCGTGTGTTAGTGCTTGACTGCATCATGGGTTGTGCTCATGGGACCCAGCTGCCTGCTCGAGGACACAGGACAAGCTGGTGGGTCAGAGAGGACCGGGACCACTCTGGGGGCGTCAGCTTCTCTCTGTCTACAGGACGAAGAGGAGATGGAGGAAGCAGCCAATCAGAAGCTTGCTCTGCAAAAAGCCAAAGAAGTGGCCGACGTCAGCCCCATGTCTGCCGCCAACATCTCCATTGCTGCGTAAGGTTCTGGGGGACTTGTGTGGCAGGAGTAGTACTGGGCCGCTCCTGGGCCTCAGGCGGGACTGCAGCTCTGCATCGAGCTGCGAGGGTGGCTCCTCCTGCAGGAGCCTTTGTGCAGAGGGCTCTCGGGGAAAGCCGTCCCCCCCAGCATGAGAGCCAGATGAGGCCAGGGCTCTCGGTGGCCGGCGGCTGTGCTGGGGGCTTGCTCTCTGGCGTGTCCAGGGAGTCTTCTGTCTCCAGCAGCCCTCCCCAGGCAAAGCCCTTGAGTCAGGTAAAGTCACTGCCTCTTTCATCACAGCTTCTCAAATTGTATTCTGTGAGCCAAGATTCTAGAGGGCGCTTCATAGCCCAAGCGACTCGATGTGGCTTCCAGAATGTCTTCTAGTTTCCGGATGGGACAGAGGTCAAGAGAACCCTATTGGTGACCAAAGGGGACGGCAAGGCAAGGCTTCATGGGGTCTGGTCATTTTAAGGTACTCTGGTGCCACCAGGCTTGTTGTGGAAGCACATGTGGTGTCTGGGGCTTAAGGGCTGAGACAGCGGTCACCCGAGGCATGGCAGGCGGTAGCAGCATCCCGCCGTGGCTGCAAGGGGGGCCATGAGCATAGAGACACTCCCTGTGTGGTGCCACCCTCCAGGCCAGTCAGTCCACCTGGCTGTCCTCCACCCCATGCCAGCCCCTCCTTCCCCTTCCCAGTCTGTCAGGTGCCCCTAGCTCTGGCTGGTGTCCCCCTTTCTGGGACCACTGGGACCAAGTTGCCAGGAACAGCAGCAGGCCTGTCTGTGGTGACCTGCGCACCTGTGTGCTGTGTGTGCTGGCACATGGGTGAATCACGGGGCACGGGAGCACTGTGGGTGAAGGCACATGTGCCCAGGTGTTTGCGTATGTGAGAGCACAGGCGTGCACATGCAGACAGCTTTGTGTGGTGCAGTGTGCACACGTGTGCATCTTTATGCACGTGCATTGTGAGTGTGTTACACAAAACGCGAGTGTGCATTATGCTTTTGTGCAGGTGTGAATGCGCTGGTGTGCCTGTGTGCAGGTGTGCACGCACACGTGTGCATACCTGCATTCACGCGCATTTCTGTTTGCATATTGTGCACATGTACAAACACATTGCTAAGGATGCACACTCGAGTGTCTACATATGCTGTGTGCATGATAAGCACATGGGTGCAGTTGTGCGTGCCTGCATGCATAGGCGACTGTTGTGTGTGTCTGTGTGCGCGCGTGCGCCTGCGGCCATGTGTGAGCGCCCGCGGCCGTGTGTGAGCGCCCGCGGCCGTGTGTGAGTGCCCGCTGCCCATGTGTGAGTGCCCGCGGCCGTGTGTGAGCGCCCGCTGCCCATGTGTGAGCGCCCGCGGCCGTGTGTGAGCGCCCGCGGCCGTGTGTGAGCGCCCGCTGCCCGTGTGTGAGCGCCCGCGGCCGTGTGTGAGCGCCTGCTGGCCGTGTGTGAGCGCCTGCTGCCCGTGTCTGAGCGCCTGCTGCCGTGTGTGAGCGCCTGCTGCCCGTGTGAGCGCCTGCTGCCCGTGTGAGCGCCTGCTGCCGTGTGTGAGCGCCTGCTGCCGTGTGTGAGCGCCTGCTGCCCGTGTCTGAGCGCCTGCTGCCATGTGTGAGTGCCTGCTGCCTGTGAGGAAATGTGTCTGCTATTGTACACGTGCATGTGATGAATTCGGTGGTGTGTGCGAGTGTGCCCACGTGCCCACGTGCTTTGAGTATTGTGCACTGTGAGTATGTAACTGCTGCATATGTGTGAGTGTGAGTGTGGCTGTGTGTGTGCATGAGTGCATGTGTGGAAGTGCACGAGGGTATGTGTGTGTGCAAATGGGTTGTGTGAGTGTTATGCAGGGGAACGTGCCCGAGCGGGGGTGTGAGCTTGTGCGTGAGTGTGGATGTCAGTGCACGTGCATGAGTGTGGGTGTTCAGGGAGTGTTGTACACATGTGTGGGTGCATCAGTGGGTGCATGTGGGTGTAAATGGAGGAGTGTGCACACGTCTGCATGGACATGCAGGCATCCTGTTTCCCAGAAAAGAATTTGCAGAAAAACTTCCTCCAAGCCAAACCAAAGTGCTGGCCTTGGGGAGAAGGAGTCAGAGGATGGACTGTTGGGCCCAGGCAGGGTGCCAGAGGGTGTGGGCATGGTGGGCGCCACTCAGACACTGCGAGCTGTGCTCGGTCATTTTATTATCCGGCGGTTTAGTTCTCACTCTGCCTGGTCCTGGCCTTGCAGGGATCTGGGAGCTTGGCCGGCTTTCCTTCACCGCCGCTGCTCCTGAGCCCGGGAGCCGCTGCGCCCTGCCGGAGAGGGTGATGGGGGCATTGGCCTTCACATGGGCCCGCTGGGTTTCTGCTCCGCTTTGTGAAAGGCGTGGCCTCTGCATCCTTTCAGGGCTGTCTGACCTCGGTGAGGCTGGGGCACAGGATGCGAGCAGGCTGCTAGAAGGGGCTGTTGGCGCTTTGCCGCCTCTGCCCACATGTGGGTTGCTGCTGGCAGGAGCAGTAGGACTGGCGTCTGGCCCAGGGGCCATGATAGCAGTGGGGCCCCTCATCACTGGGTCCCTTCCCTGGACAGGCATTGGGCTCTGCCTTGCAGCACTTCCCGAGCTCAGTACATCTGCATTACAGCCAGCCATGGGTGTCCAGCCCTGGCCGTGTCCCTCAGGCAAAGCCCTGCACTCCTGGGGTGCAGCTCTGGGCCTGCGCTCTTTGGCATGCCCTCCCCCACTTGTGGACATGGCAGCCTGTCCCCTTCATCCTCAGACACCCTGGGTACTGGCCAGGCCTGGTTCCCAGGACGTCTGCTCGAGGGTTGGTATGTCTGTTGTCTGTCTGCCCTGCTGTCCCCTGCTGAGTCACAGGGTCAGATACAATGCCGCTTCCCCCATGTGCACCTCTGTAGCCGGGCTGCCAGGCTGGCTCAAGTGACCCCCTAGGCAAGCCTCCCCTGACCTGCTGCCTGTGGCGGTGAGTCTGACATGGTAGGAGTCTGGAGCACAGCACTGAGTCCAGGGGATGGGATGGGGGGACGGGGGGACGGGGGGACGGGCATCTGACCACGGGCGGTAGCCGTCCCTGCTCCCAGGAGGCAGGTCTCTGGCCCTGGTGTGGCCACCCCATTGTTCTCTGAGCTACACACTTCTGGTCAGGCGTGGGTACGGGACACACACGTGCCTTCATGCGGTCACACTCACACTCACGCTGGCACTGCACCCAACTCCACCTCACCTTCCCAGCACTGCCTGATACACCCATCTTCTTCACGACGGTCACATCTGCTCTGATGCTCACTCACACCCATACTCACATAGGCTCACACTCGTGCTCCCTCTCACTCGGGCTCGTGTTCACAAATTACACTCCCCAGTGTGCACGCTCATGTGCGTGGACACTCACTGTCTCACCACAGTCCTTCCTGAACTCCTGCGCGCATGCCTGTCTGCTCCCAGGCCCGCAGGCGGATGAGTGGCTCCAGCCCTCGCCACTGCCTGCGGATGCCGTGAGGAGGAGCAGGCAGCCCTCCCAGGCCCTGGGCCCACCGGAAGGGGAATGATTGTGCAGAGAGCATTGGTTTCTCTGTAGGTTTTGGAAAAGCTTCCAGAAAATCACTGGAAATGGCTCACGCTATGCCCTGGGGAGTCAGAGGTGATGTCATCTGGTCATCCTGAAGGGCCCGGGGGTGGGAGTGGAGGCCCTGGCTGAGAGCCTGGGGCCCTGAGGGGCTGGCACCAGATCCAGTGGCCGAGCTGCAGGCAGAGTCCCAGGGAGCGAGAAGGAGGGATAGCCTCCTGTGCACACAGGTGGTTTCCATCTTGAAGGTGGCAGCCCTCGGGCCACTGGCCACCCTTCAGCGTCAACCCCGCTGCTCTCGGGCAGAGCAGCCACCTGTGTCCAGGCCGTGGTCAGGCTGCCTCGCCCTGCATGGCTGGGCTGGCAGGTCGCTTCTGCTGGAGCGCTTTCTTCTGAACTTCTCTGTGGCCCCGAGGTCTCGGCCGGTGCCCGACTGAGTGTCCTGGCCTCCTGCCGGACGCGCACACAGCCTGAGCCCGGCCGAGGACTCGCGTGTGCAGTCTCCCGGATACTCCGGTTTTCTCACGTTGTCTTGTTTTGTCTCTTGCATGTGCAGTTTTGTAACGCGAACTCGAGGTACTGTATCTCGCAGCGCGTCTGTCTCCAGCGTAAACTCACCGTGAGTCGCTCTGCTCGCGTGCGCGTCATGGCTTCCTGTTACGACCCTCCCTGCCCCCAGCTCTGCTTCCCACCCTGCGCCACGCGCTCGCAGGCACTCTGGTGCGTCTCGCAGCCCAGCGGGCAGCGCTGTGTTCCCACACACCCCTGCCAGCTCATGGGCACTGCTAGCCGGGTCCTCTGCTCCGTCTGTCCTCATTCTGCTGTCGGTGTGCCTCATGCTCGCGTCTCACACGGGCCTGCTCCTCCCGAGAGGCACTGCCGGAGGCTGTTGGCCATGGCAGCTCGCTAGGGCTGCCGAGGACACTCACAGAGTCCTGGCCCTTCCTCACTGGGGCCAGACGTGTCCGTGACCCTCAGGAGTCCTGTATTAGTGAGAGCAGAACTGCTGACCCTGAGGTGTGTGCTCAGCCAGCCAGCGCCGGGGCTGACCGTAGAACCCAGGTGCAGGACACATGGACTGGGCAAGGGTCCTGAGTCTGTCCTTGCCTCCTCATGAGGGGAAAGAGGCCCTGCAGTGACAGGTGCGGTTGGGCTCCTGGAGATGTGGCCTTGTGCCCTGTCTGCATCCTGATGGGGGACGCCTGCTGTGTCGGGGGCCCCTGCTCCCTATTGGCCCGTGCTTCCCCACACACAGAGCTGAGGACTGTCAGGACTGAGTTCTTCTGTGGTAGAAGCCGCACCGGACGACAGGCAGACAGTGGTGAGCGCGAGTGTTGGTGCAGTAGCGCCACACCCGGGGCTGCGTCCCGCTTGCAGAGCAGTGGGTCCTGGCCCACTCAGGCTACGGAGGCTTCACCGCGCCTGTCGAGGTGTCCGAGCTGGGATGTCCCAGGCGAGGCTGGACGTCCTGGGAGTGATTTCCCTGGAGATGGCTTAAGGAGCCCTTAGCTGGGACGCTGGCTGACTTGGCCGCCACCACGCCTGTGCTATGGCCAGGGCTTCGCTCTTCTCTCCGTGCTCACTGCTCGGGAGCCCAGGACGGGAGCAGAGCGAGAGCCTGCGCCGGCTCGCGGCAGAGGCTGAGGAGTCTGCCTCACACAGTGCAGGCCGAGGGTGCAGGCAGGTGCGGCAGTTGGTCCAGCATGGACAGGCTGGCGTGCTGAGACCTGGGAGAGGGCCTGGGTGCAGCTGCATGGCAGCTTGTTCCTCCAGTCCAGCACGCCCCTCTCCGTGACCTCCAGCGGTGTCCTGGGGAAAGAGTTGCTCCATCTAGGGCAGGGTGAGGGCAGAGCTACAGGTGTGCACAGACCCCAAGAAGCAGTGCTACGCTGCCCCATCTGTCCTGATGGAGCACCGTCCCCAGGGCTGCTGGCAGCATCTGAGCCAGGCTACCCTTGTCCTCCAGATGACCCATGTCCAGGCCCCTCCAGGCTGCTGAGCAGGCGGGAAGACTGTACAGTGATGGCTGCCGGCCTCGGGTGGCTGTGCTGGGTGCCCCCTTGGCTGTCGACCCTGCCCTGTGGTCAGCCTTGTCCAAGCTGGGTCTCGCCTTTGGTGCCAGCAGAGTGGGGGAGTCCTGTGTGTCTCTAGTTGAAGACAAGGGGAGAGAATGTGGGTCTCCCCGGGTGTCCTCGGAGCAAGCAGCTTCAGTGTGCCAGAGAGGTAGCCGGAGGTGCGGGTCAGCTGACAGCCAGAGGCTGGTGGGGCCACACACAGCCTACCCCTGACCCGGGCCCGGGAGAGGGAGAGGAACAGATGCGTGGCCTCCGCTCTCACGCTTGCGAGGCACTGCCCCAGACATGGCCCCACGCTGCAGCCTGGACTTCCCTTGCAAAGGGGCAGTGCTCTCCATCTATGTGCTTTGGCCACAGCAACCGCAGGACACGGTTTTCTCACCCCTGGCCCCTTGAGCGATGCGGGTCAGTGTGGTCCTTGGTGGCCCAGGCACCAGAGCTGTGGCCAGGCTGCCGGGGTCGCTCGGGCCATCCCACCATGCCTCTCGATGCTCCGCCCCACCCTGACGCATGTCTGACCCTGGCTCGTCAGCAACTTGCCTCAGGACCCTGAGGCTGGTCCTCATCTGTGAAGTGGGGCCAGAGCAGCACCTGGCTCCTGAGGTGGGTGAGATTCACTTGGGATGGGTGCTGTACCGCAGTGTGGTTGTCACTCTCTTGCGCTGCCATTCCTGCCACCGTGGTCCAGACCTCTCCAGGCTGAGGAGTAAGACCCTGGTTAAGACTGAGGAGGTTTGCACTTGGCCAGAGTGGGTCCGGTCACCTGCTACAAGGGTCTCACTCAGCAGAGCCCAGAGTGCACGGGGCTCCAGTGGACCCTGGCTGCAGCCCCGTGACCGAGCGCATGGGGTGGGGGACCAGGCTTTTGATGGCATTGCTGTGAAGGCTGAGCCTGGAACATGGCCACTTGGTGCTGGGGCTCTGGGCCAGGAGAGGGCATCAGACCCGGGAGGAGGTGGTGTCCCCAGCTCAGACCTGACTTCCGGGACAAAGTGCCCGTCGATCTGAGTGGCAGCCGTGGGGTAGGCCGGCTGTGTTGGGCCGTCCCTCCCTGTCACTCCTGAGGGCCAGCTGCCCTGGGCCCTCAGGCAAACACTTTCCTTCCTGGAGACAGGCACGCCCTCTGAGCTCCTTCCTACGCTGCAGTGGGCCAGCTCCCCAGGGTGCTGCCTGGGGACCCCTCCTGCCGCTGCCTCCTCCTGCCCTGTTAGAACAATGCCCTTGCCCCCCATTTTGGCCCTCCTGGTGGTGGACCACCTGCCTGGATGCCTGTCTGCTGTGCTGGTGCCTCACATCCCCCTGCCCCATACCCTGGACTTCCAACTGCTTCCCGTTCCAGGGCCTCATGCTGCTGGCCCCAGGCCAGGGCTCTGACAGCCTGGGTGGTACCACTGGTGCTTCTGAGTCTGGGTATCTGGGCCCCCACCTTTCTGCGTCTACTCTGCCAGGGTCTGGAGGCTCCTGCCGGCCGCCCCTCCCCGCCTCCCTGCCCACCCGCCACCATCCTCCATCGCTGCGTGTCCCATCTGTGGCTTCCCCTGCCAGGCAGAGGTGGGGCAGTGGCGGCTGCTCACTGCCTGTCTTCCCACAGCAGGCAGCAGAACTCTGCCAAGGCGCGCTCGGTGTGGGAGCAGCGGGCCAGCCAGCTGCGGCTGCAGAGCCTGCGTGCCAGCTGCGAGGCGCTCTACAACGAGATGGCCCCGGAGGAGCGGCTGCGCGTCGCCACTACGCGCCACCTGCGGCCCGACATGAAGACGCACCTGGACCGGCCGCTCGTGGTGGAGCCCGGACGCGACGGCCCGCGGGCGCCCGCGGGCGCCAAGGCGCGGCCCGAGGCTGCAGACACAGCCGAGGATGCGGACCCGCCGCGCAGGCACCACCGGCACCGCGACAAGGACAAGGACAAGGCCCCGGGCTCCGCCGCTGCGGGGGAGCAGGACCGGACTGACGCCCTGAGGACAGACGGCGGCGAGCCCGGGTCCCGGGAGGAGCGGCCGCGGCCGCACCGCAGCCGCAGCAAAGAGGCCGCAGGCCCTCGCGAGCCGCGGACCGAGCGCGGCCGCTGCCCGGGATCCGAAGGCGGCCGGCGCCACCACCGGCGGGGCTCCCCCGAGGAGGCGGCTGAGCGGGAGCCGCGGCGCCGCCGTGCGCACCGGCACGCGCCCGACCCGGGCCGCGAGGGCGCCGCCGTCAAGGGGGAGCGGCGCGCGCGGCACCGCGGCGGCCCCCGGCCCTGCCCCCGCGAGGCGGAGAGCGGGGAGGAGCCTCCGCGGCGGCACCGGGCGCGGCACCGGGTGCTGTCCATGCACGAGGCGGCGGAGAGGGAGGCGGCGGAGAGGGAGGGCGAGGCCGAGGACCTGGACGAGGACAAAGAGCAGGAGCTCCGCAACCACCAGCCCAAGTGAGTGAGCGGCGGGCGGGTCAGGTCCGCAGGGGTCGCAGCCCGCTCCGTAGGGCAGCGTTGGCTTCACACCCTGCAGGAAGGGGCTCTGGGGGAAGAGAAAATTGGGGAACACTGGGGGGAAGCAGTCCAGAGAGCTGGCGGGAACCCCGCGGAGGCCACAGGCCTCAGGGCCGTGCAGCAGGAGGGAGGGAAGCTGGGTGGTGCGACCGTGGCAGAAATGGCCCTCAGGACAGCCCAGCCTTCTGGCCAGGCTAGCTCCTGCCGACTGAGAGCCCGGGGCGCTGGAACCCTGGCCGAGGTCACCGTTGCAGCGCTGCCAGCCTTGAGCCCCGGAGCTCCTGGCAGCGTCAGGCTCTGCCCGCGCTCAGTGGGGCGGGGCCGGGGCTTAGGGAGACAGGTGCAGTGACAGCCGCCCCCAGCCTGTGCCAGAGACAGACCAGTCAGTCAGTCCTGTCCCTCCTGAAACACAAAGGTGTGCAAGCTGATTTAAAACAGCCGCCGTACAGAACATACCAGAGCAGCAAAGGGTTTCCTTGGTCTGTGCAGGGGTTTATGGAGCTGGGCTTTGCAGACTGATGAGAAGTCTGCTGCGGCATCAGACTGCGGTGGCTGTTTTGATTGCAGGGAGCTGCACGGTGACCTGGAAGTTGGTGGGACACTGGGTGCTGGCCCTGTGCACGCACTGCCCAGCACCTCCCTCCAGAAAGTGGAGGAACAGCCTGAGGATGCAGACAACCAGCGGAATGTCACTCGGATGGGCAGCCAGCCCTTGGACCCGAGCACCTCTGTGCATGTCCCGGTGACACTCACCGACCCTCCTGGGGAGACCACGCTTGTTCCCAGTGAGTATCTGCCCATACCCGTGCACAGGCTCAGTCGTGCGGGCCATTTCGCCGTCCTCTCCCTGAGCATGTGGCAGCTGCTGGGGCCTCAGCACTGGCCCCGGCAGGAGAGGTCTTCTGCTCTCAGCATCTGCCCCCGGCATCCCCTTGCTTCCCAGTGCCCCAGAGGAGCAACCACTGTTACTTGTCACTAGACCCTGCCGTCCTCCTTCCCAAATACTGACAAGTGACCAGCCAAGTGCCAGGCAGGATGAGTGTGCTAGGGACAGAAGGAGGGGCAGGACCCGGGCTTCTCCCAGAGTGGGCACAGAGTACTGGGGAGCACAGCCGCAGACCTGGCAGGAGAGAAATGGGGGTGCTCAGGGTGGTGGTGGTCTGCTCACACGCCCCAGGGGCCTTGCTCTGAGGGTCCACCAGTCTCTTGGCGGTGCCCCTTTTCTTCTTCACTCACCCTTTCACCTCTGCATTGCATGTCCACGCGTAAGCAGCCTACCTGTGCCTGGTCATGTGCAGGCCTGAGGGCACTGGGGTCAGAGCCATTGCTGCCATCACATCCCTCAGTCTCGTAGGGGACCTGCGGGTGGAAGGCGCTTGGCACACAAGCACAAGGGGCGAGAAAGCCTCCGGGGTGAGCTGGGGGAGCAGCTACGGCGCAAATTGACAGAGTGCAGATGCGCCAGGTTTTGGGCAGACCGGGTCAGCTCTGTTGGTGTCCCCATGCCCTCTGTGTTTCCGTGGTGTCCACACACATGTGTCTGTGCCCATTCTTGCCTAGACATTCTCACCCAGGCCATGGATGGCGCGCAGGCACGGGTAGTGGAGGGAGGGTCCTGCTGGAGAAGGCGTTCCCCGCACTCTGCTGTGCAGCCGTGAGTCTGTCTCTCCAGACTCCCAGACTCAGCTCCTGGATTTGGAGCCCATCCCACCCTGGCCTCTGTCCACAGGAGTCCAGGTGTGACCCCGGCTCCCTGATCCCTGCCAACCACTGGCTGTCCACAGTCTGAAGTGTGCCTTCCCCAGGGCGTCCTGGAGCTGGAATCACAGTATGAGCCTTTTCAGATGAGCTGCTTTCCTTTGTGATGTGTGTTTAGGCTCCTCCAGTTCCTCTCAGGGCCGAGAGCCCGTTTCTCCTCCGTACTGAGTAGCGTTCTGTCCTCTGGACGCGCTGCACTGCAATCGTTGGTCACCCACTGAAGGACGTCTTCGTTAAGCTCCCCTTCTGAGTGAAGCTGCTATAGACCTCTGTGCGCAGGTTCCGTGAGGCCACTGTGTGCTCCTCGAGCAAACGCTGAGCAGGAGGGGCTGGCCTGCGCGCAGACTGTGGCTGTGAGGCGCCGCGGTGGCCCGGTCTGCCCCCCGCGGTGCGGGCGGGTTTCTGTTGCTCCACACCCTCGGCCGAGGGGGCGGCCTGGCTGTTCCTGTCACTGCGGTGGCGCCAAGCAGTTTTGATGTGCATGGCACTGATGGCATTACTGTAATCTTTTTCTGTGCTTGTTTGCCACCTGTCTCTTCTTTGCTATTTGCTAAGGCGCTAGGCTCATTTTATAATGGAGTTTCTTGTTTTGTTGAGTTTTAAGAGCTCTTTGGAGGTTTGAAGTGCACTTTTTTACTGGATGTCTCTTTCTCAAATATTTCCCCATCTGTGATGTATCTTCTCATTCTCTGGATGTTGTCTCTAAAACGCAGAACACTTTAATTTCAGTAAAATTCAGCTTATCCCTTATATTCTTCAAAGGCTGTGTCTGTGGTGTAACATCTGAAACGGTGTTGCCAGGCCCGCTGCCTCTTAGGCGGCCTCCCGCACTCCCATCGAGGGGCGCGTTGCGCCCAGGCCTGTGAGCCCTGCACACTCAGGTGGCGGGCGGAAGGCTGGCCGTTGTGAGCACAGGCGCGCAGCCGCAGAGGCACAGCTGAGTCACGGTCACCTCTGCTTTGTCAGGTGACGCCTGACTGGAGGGCTCTCTAGGCTCCCGGCTGTATCCGGTGCAATGCTGCTCTCTCCCCAGTGAGTTCCATGCCCGGTGCAACACGGCCGCCAGTCTCGGCCCCACTCTTCTGCGGGGTGGGAGTGAGCTGGCTCTCCTGGGTCTTCTCAGGAATTTGGGGACAGTGGTGTCTGTATCCAGAAAAGAGTGCGCTGAGATCAGTGGGGTTGCACTGGCTCTGGCTGGGGAAGAGCTGACATGGGACCGTCCCCAGCCCTCTGTCCACCAGAGCGAGATGTCTCTCCGTTCACTGAGTCCTTCAGCGGCATTTGTCAGTCTGGCAGCTCTCATGCAGATCGTGCACTTGTTTTGTTAGCCTTATGCTAATGATTTCATTTTTGGAGGCACTAATGTAAATAGTGTGGTGTTTTTAATTTCGAATTCCACGTGTTCTTTGCTGGCGGCATGGGAAATCATTGGCTCTGTACACGGGCTCTACGTCTGCAATCTTGCTACGATTGCTTGTTAGTTCCAAGGGCTTTTATCGATTCTTTGGGATTTTCGCCTGGATGGTCATGTCCACGTGGACACGGGCATTGTGGGGGCGCTGTGGGCCCCTTGCTGTGCTTCAGCGCTGCGGGCCCCAGGCTGGCTCTGGGGCGGGGTGGCCAAGCCTGGAAGGCGTCTCCCGCAGCGGCCGGCAGGGTGTCTGCCCTCCCGGGTGCTGCCCGCTGTGTCTTCCCAGGACTCGGTTCCAGGCAGCGGCGAGCTGCCGCAGGGGCCCTGTCCTTTTCTGGCTCTGGTCGTTTGTGCTTCTCTTCTTTTCTTTTAAAGCCTTGCTAGGGGTTTATAAATTTTACTGGCATTTTCCAAGAACTAGCTTTCGTTTTCACTAATTTTTCTCTGTTTATTTTCTGTTTTCAATTTCATTGATTTTTGCTCTAATTCTTTTTTCCTTCTGCTTTGACTTAAATTTGCTGTGTTCTAGCTTCTTAAGACAGAAGTTTATGTTGCTGATTTTAGATCTTTCTTCCTTTATACATATGCATGCTGTGCTATACATTTGCCTCTAGAAGCATTGTTCTCGCTGCAAATTTTGTTTTCATTTTCACTTAGGTTGAAATATTTTTAACTTTCTCTTGAGGTTTATTTTAGGCACGTGTTATTTGGAAGTATTTTGCTTAATTTCTACATATTTTGGGTTTTTCCAGATGTATTTCTGTTCTTGACTTTGAGCTTGTGGTCTGAGACAGTTTTGCCCTTTTTTAAAAAAAAGGAAACTGCCGCCGGAGCGAAGACGAGCAGGCAGGCAGGCAGCAAAGAGGGGAAGCAGCATCTTGTTTATTTTGACTTCAGCTGCACATCTCGTCATTCCCCGAACCCAGCACAGGACCCCAGTCTCTGGGATGTCCATGGACCGCGCTTGGTCAGAGGCAGCAGCCCTAACTGCTGCTGTACCAGGCACAAGTTTTCGCCCAGTTTTTAATTATGTTTTTATCTAATTGTTGGAGTTTCAAGAGCTCTTTGTATACTGTGGATACACGTGTTTTATCACATATGTGACTGCAAGCATTTGCTCCCTCTGTGGCTCATCTACTGGGTCTCTTAACGCCTGGCATGTGATGTGTCGCCAGTGGCGGGGTCATCCAGTCCTCGTGAGACGTCTGCTGCAGGCAGAAATCTGGGCTGTGGGCCTTTCTGTCTTTCAGTAAATGGAGCGTGTAGTGTTTCCTGTAGATCTTTCCAGTGGATTCTTTTTTTTCTCAAGGTTTCGGGTGTGTAGGCTAATGGTTTTATATGTTAAGTTTATATCCTACTAATCTTCAGAATCCTCAAATCGTTTACTAGCTTTAGCAGTGATTATTGTTTTTTTGCAAGTACGTCATTAAAGCTGCACCGACCTCTGACTGTTCGTCTCTCAGGAGTCACTGTGGCGTCAGTGCTGCTGCCTGGTCACACCGGCTCAGAGCGTCGCGCGAGGTGCTGGGCGCCTTCCCTGTCCCGCCTGCAGCGAGTCGCAGTGTGGTTGTGGGCTCGAGACATTGTGTGTAGAAAACCACGTCACAGTGTCTGTTAATTCCTGTTTCAGTGAGTATTTGTATCTGGAATAAATGTTCGGTTTTGTTGAAGGCCCTTTCAGCATCTCTGGAGATCTTTTTTTCTCCTTAAACATGAGAAATACAGTAATGAATTTTCTGCTATCAAATTATCTTTGCAGTCTTAAAATTAACCCCAGGTGGTTATCATATTCATTTTTAATGTGATGTTAGATTCTGTTAACATTTAATGTAAGATTTTTCGACTGATGTATCAAAGTGAAATGTGTTTGTAGTTTCCTTTTATTACCTTCAAATATCATAAGGTTTAAATATCAATTCTATATAGTTATCTGTTACTTAGCTTCACTAATCCATTCCTGAAAAATCAAAAGCTTGATAAGAAGCACATTTCCCATTATTAAATGGAAAAATATGTTAGAATTGGTTCTAAAAAGAAATCCCCCCCCCAACCAGTATCCCAAGATGTAAACAAAGCAGTTAAATAATGAAGATAAATAAAAACTGTCATATTATAATGTGCTTATTAACACGTTGTGTCTGATACCATAGTTAAAATAACTGTTAACAAGCAATTGCTTTGGACACCTCTTTTGTTAAAATTTATTGTACTTTACAAAAATACCCACGCCGGGTTAGGATAGTAGACGGCTGAACTTGGACTCTTCCCTCACACTTTGCCCATATTAAGTATGTTAAAAATACTGTTGAAAATTGAGTTTGGGGAATGTGTACATTTTTCCTACATAAATATCAGCCTAACACCCGCCCTCCCCAGCAGCTTTCTAATGAGAGATACCTGTGTTCTTCTGAGGTGTAAGTGTTAAAAAATAAGCTGCTCTGTGGGGAAGTTTCGCTCGAGGAGATGCTCTGTGGATGCACCTGTTATTGATCCCTAAAAAGATTTGGAAGTGTTCTTCTTTTCCTGTTCTGGCAGGGCTGAAGTAGAACCGGTTACCAGGTCTGAAAGATTCGGCAGGGTCCCCTACGAAGCCCTCTGCGTCCGCTTGTGGTTTGGTAGCGTTTCTGCACGGATCGATCTGCGAGACTGTCTTGTAATCACGTGCTTCCGTCACAGTGTCTTCAGGGGGTTTCCAGGTGTCCAAGGGTTGTGAGAATTCCTGTTTTTAAACTTTCCCTGTGGCTCCTCATTGTCCCCTTTCATTTTTATAGCGTTTTGTAATTTTCTCCCTTTTTTGATAAGATTGTAGGTGGTTTACATGTTTTGTAGGGTTTCATTAAAAGAACCATCATTTAAATTTGTTTACTAGTTGTGATTTTATTTTTTTAAATCACTGCTTTCTAATTTTATGTTTGTTATTTCCCACTGCCTCTTTTTTTGTTTTACTTTGTTGTTGCTTTTCTGGCTTAGTATACTTAGTTTACCGTGTGATTTTATTCTTTGATGATTTACGGGTGTGACTTTTCCTCTGATAGCTAATTTTATTACATCATGTGCGTTCTGACATTTGGCGTCTGCATTTTCAACAGACTTGAAAAGAAACGATGTGATTTTGGTTGGTATTTCCCGTACATGTTTGTAGACTGGAGTTTTCTACATAGAGAATCAAGTCATCAAAAAATCATGTTTTCTCTCTGACGCACAGGCTGTTTGTGTCCTGTCTGTCTCCCCAGGCTGCTGTAGCTGCAGTGCTGCCTGAAAGAGCCTCGGCGACCACCCTGCCCCGCCCCACCCGCTGCTTCCCTGGGGGAGCAGTCGGCCTTCGGCTGCTGAGTGTACTGTCGCTGCCTTTGCTGGAGGGGTGTTGTTCTTTTTCACGGCAGTAACTTTGCATTTATACATTAAAATACACTTCTATGTGTAGTTCCCCGTAGGTGCAGGTTCCCCACTCCTCAGATCTGTCGGCACCCACTGCCCTCCACCACATCACCAAGTGTCCTCACCAGTGTCACGTGGGCTCTGCCACCACTTGTCCCCCATTCCCTCCTGGTCACCTCAGTTCTATTGCAGGTGTCCCAGGGTTGTTTATGTTTCACCTGCTCCTGTGTTTTGTCTGTTCACGTTCCCCCTGTGAGTGAGGTCGTCTGGTCTCTATCTTTCTTCTTCTGACTTGTGTCACTCAGCGTCATCCCCTCCAGATCCCTCCATGTGGATTCAGTGACAGGGTTTCCTCTATTCTCAGGGCGTGTCGTGTCCACTGTGTGTATGACCACGTCTTCTCTATCCATCACCTGACATGGGGCACTGAGGTCGTTTCCAGTCCTCAGCTGCTGTGATGTGAGCAGGGCCGCAGCAGACACGGGGGTGCGCACGTCTCTGCGGAGGGGGCCTCTGTGTCTTCTGGGTGAGCACCCAGAAGCGGGGTGGCGGGATCCTGTGGGATTTCCATCTGCAACTTTCTGAGGAGTCTCCACGCGGTTTCCACAGGGGCTGCACCGATTTGCACGCCCACCAGCAGTGCAGAAGTGTCCCCTTTTGTCCACATCCTCGCCGGCATGTGTTGTTTCCAGACTTTCGATAACAGCCCGTCTCTCAGGTGTGAGGTGATGTCTCATCGTTGTTTTGATCTGCATTTCCCTGGTGGCCAGCGAGTAGGAGCATCTTCTCATGTGCCTGTTTACCATCTGTATATCCTCTTAGGAAAAATGTCTCTACAATTCATCTTCTAATTTTTTGATTGGGTTCCCTCTTTTTCTGTTATTGAGTTTTATTGTATATTTTATATATTAAGCCCTTGTAAAAAATATGAAATGCAAAGGTCTTTTCCCAGGTAATAGGTTGTCTTTTTGTTTTGGTGATGTTTCCTTTCACTGTGAAGAAACTTTTTAGTTTGATGTAGCTCCAGTTGTTTCTTTTTCTTTTTTTGTCTCTTATTGCTGGAGTTGAGACCTCTCTACAGCTGATGTCATGGAAAGTCTTTCCTATGTTGCCTTCCAAGAATTTCATGGTTTCTGGTGTTATGTCCTAGTCTCTAGTCCATTTAGAGTTAATTTTTGGGACTGGTGTTTGAGAGTGGTCTAGCTTCATTCTTTTGCGTGTGGCTGTTGAGTTATTGTAACACCATTTATTGAAGAGATTTTCCTTTCTGCATATTATATTTTGGGCTCCTTTGTCATAGATTAACTGAGAGTATGTGAGTTGTTCTGGTGATTCGATTCTAATCCACTGATCTGTGCCTCTGTTATTTTTCCAGTGCCATACTATGTTGATCACTATTGCTTTGTAGTATAGCTCAATGTCTAGGAGTGTAATCCTTCCAGATTCGTTCTTTTCCTCACAATTTCTTTGACTATTTGCAGTCTTTTGTTATTGCATACAGATTTTAAGATTTTTTGTTCTATTTCCTGGAAATAAGCCTGTGGGATTTCAAAGGGGATTACATTAAATCTGTATATAGCTTTAGGTACAATGACCATTTTAATGATGTTGATTCTTCCCAACCAGGAGCAGGGATGTCTTTCCATCTCTTTGAATCCTCTGTTTGTTTTAAGAAGGACTTGTAGTTTTCATCATACAGGTCTTTCACCTCCTTTGTTAAGTATTCCAATACATTTGATTCTTTTTGCTTCTGAGGTGTAAGTGGGGTTGTGGGGTTTTCTTGATTTCATTTTCATCTAGTGCATTGTTTGTGTATAATAATGAAATTTTTTTTTGTGCATTGATTTTCTAGCCTGCCACTTTACTCTATTCATTGATTAGGTCTAGTAGTTTTTGACAGAGTTTTTAGGGTTTTCAGTATATATAATCATGTCATCTACAAATAATAATTGTTTTATTTCCTCTTTTCCAATTTGGATTCCCTTTGTTTCTTTCTTTCTTTTTTTTTTTTTTGCCTCATTTCTGTGGCTAAGACATCCAGTATGATAGTAAATAACAGTGGTGAGGGGGGACAGTCTTGCCTTGTTCCTGACCTTAGAGGAAATGCTTTCAATTTTTCTCGTTGACTGATGTTGGCTGTGGGTTTATCATATGGGCTTTATTATGTTGAAGTGTGTACCTTCTACCCCATTTTATGCAGGGTTTTTATTATGAATGTGTGTTGTGTCTTGTCAAAAGCTTTCTGTGCCTCTTGTTATAATCATGTGGTTTTTTTCTCGTGCTTATCCATGTGGTGTATGACATTGATAGATCTGTGTACGGTGAACCATCCTTGCATCCCTGGGATAAGTCCCACTTGACCATGATGGATGATCTTTTTTATTCATGTTGAATTCAGTTTGTTAATATTTTTGAGACTTTTTGCATGTATGCCCATTAATAATACTGGTATGTAATTTTCTTTCTTGGTGACGTCTCTATCAGATTTTGCTATCAGTGTGATGCTAGCCTCATAGAAGGTATCTGGGAGTGTTCCCTGTTCTTCAACATTTGGGGAGTGTTTGTGAAGAATAGGTATTAATTCTGCCCTGAAGGTTTGGTAAAACTCATTAGAAAAGCCATCGGGTCCTGGGCTTTTATTTTTAGGGAGTCTTTTGATTACCTCTTCAATGTCTTTGTTTGCTATTATTCTTTTTAGGTTTTCCAGTTCCTCCAGGCTCAGTCTTTGTAGCTGTCATGTCCTCAAATTGTCTGCTCTGTCGGCAGAGAACCGAGCTCAGTGTTCTCAGTGTGTTTTATGTTTCTGCAGTGTCTGTCGTGACTTCTCTGCTTTCATTTCTCTCTCTTTTTCTTTGTGAGTCTAGCCAATGACTTGTCAATTGCTTTTATTTTTTCAAAGAACCAACTTTTATCATTGATCTTCTGGATTATTTTCTTGTTCTCTGTTTCGTTTATTTCTGCTCAAATTTTGATTATTTACTTTCTTCTAATGATGTTTGGCTTTAATTGTTCTTCTTTCTCTAGTAGTTTTAAATGTAGGGTTATGTTGTTTATTTGCAGCTTTTCTTGTTTCTTGAGGCAGGCCGATTGCAGTGGACTTCGCTCTTAGTACTGTTTTGACTGTATCCCAAAGACTTTGGTAGCTCGTGTGTTCGTTCTCACATCTCTAAGGGTTTTTAAGTTCCTCTTTGATTTCCTCTTTTACCAGGAGTCATTCAGAAGCACATTGTTTAGTCTTCAATTAATTTTGGCCTTCCAGCTTTCTTTTTATGGTTGATTCTTGTTTTAAGCCATTGTGATCAGAGAAGATGCTTGGTATGATTTCAGTCTTTGTAAATTTGTTGTGACTTGTTCTGTGTCCCAACATATGATCGATCCTTGAGAATGTTCCATGCGCACTTGAGAAGAACGTGAAATCTGTAGTCGTGGAATGAAGTGTTTGGTGTATGGCTATTTGACCGCACTGCTCCAGATGGTCACTGAAAGCAGCTGTTTCCCTGTTAATTTTCTGGCTGGTCCATCTGTCCATTGTTGTAAGTGGGTGCTGAAGTCTCCTGCTGTGGTTGTGTTGCTGTTGATGTGTCTTATCAGATCTAATAATACTTGCTTCATATATTCATTTGGAGTTTGTTTGTAAATAAGCATTACGTCTTCTTGCTAGATTGACCCTTTAATCGTTATATAATGTCATCTCTCGTTACGCTTTTTAATTGGAAGTCAGTTTTATCTGATATGGCTGTTCCTGCTTTTTTGTG
Source organism: Solenodon paradoxus (assembly GCA_004363575.1). NCBI lineage: Eukaryota > Metazoa > Chordata > Mammalia > Eulipotyphla > Solenodontidae > Solenodon > Solenodon paradoxus. The sequence continues at coordinate 75,999 of RJWH01003869.1, read as the reverse complement.
GTTACCATTTGACTGTAGGATGGTCTTCCAACCATTGATTTTCAGTCTTTATCTTTGAAAGAAGGTGAGTTCCCTGAATGCAGCAGAAAGTGGGCTTTTGCTTTTTAATCCATTCAGCTTCTGTGTGTAGTTTGCCTTGTGAATTCAGTCCATTAACCTTTAGGCTGATTATTGATGTGTAGCTGTTTTTGTCTTTTTGTAATATGCCTTCTGTCTGTTTTTCCAGACTGTGCCTTAGTTCTCATTTTCTTTTCAGGTGGGTTGGGTATAGTTATGTTTCGATTATTTCCCTTTTTGTTTACTTTTTTGCTTTTTCCCTGGAGATGAGGTGTATTTTGAGGGTAACCTGAGGTTAGTATTAAGAATCCCATATTTTTATTTCAAAGATTAGTCTCCCACTTATTCTAACCATCTGCATTTTTATTTCTTCTCCTCATCCCACTTTTCATACTTGCTGTCTTACTCTTTTTAAGTGGAGTTTGTTTGCACTTTAGATAGCATCCTTTAGTATTTTTATAGAACTGGTTTTTTACTGATGATTTTTTATAATTTGCTTATTGATAACGGTTTTTGTCATTCCTTCAGTTCTGAATGATAATCTTGTAGCGTCTAGTATCCTAGGTTGAAAAAACCATTTTTCCTAGCACTTTGAGTATATCATGCCATTCCCTCTGTCCTGCAGAGTTTCAGTTGAGCAATCTGCTGACAAGCTTATGGGGATTCCTTTGTATGTGACTCGTTTTTCTCTGGCTGCTAGATGTTCCTATTCTTTACCAGATCTGTTCCTTTTTCCTGGGAACTCTTATCATGAATAAGCATTGAATTCTGTGAATTGATTTTGTATATCAAGTGATATGATTATATGGTTTTTCTTATACAACATGGTAATTTCCATTGATAGATTTTCAAATATTAAGTGGCTTCACATCTCTGGGGCAAACTACTTGTCATTACTTGTGTGTATTTCTGAATTCTGTTTGCTAATAGTTTTTGAATATGTTTTTCCTCTGTATTCTTAGGGGATGTTTTCCTGTAATTTCCTTTTTTATATGGCTTTTATCTGGATTTGCATCAGAATAATTACTGAAGTCATAAAATGAATTGAAATTTCTATCTTTTGGAGGAGATTGTGTAGCATTGGTGTTAATTCTACTTTAAATATTTGATAGAATTTTCCAGTAAAGTATTTCTTTTTTTGAGTTTAAAATGATCCCTAATAGTTATAAGGCTGTATCATCTATTTCATTTTGTGCGAGTTATAATAGTTTATGCTTTTAAGAAATTTGGTCCATTCCATTTAGGTTGTCAAATTTCTGTGTGTATATTGTTTCTAGCGTTCCCTGGTTTCCTTTGATGCTGTGTGGTCTGCAGAGATAGCCTGTCTTGTCCCTGATGTTGGTAATTTATGTCTTCTTTCCTTTTTCTCTTTCAGTCTTGCCACAAGTTTGATAATTTAATTGATTTTGTTCAAAGAATCAGCTTTTTGTTTTGTTAATTTTTCTCTAGTGAATTTTCTTTCCAAGTACATTTTTTTTTTTGCTTTTTATTACTTTCTGAGTTTTCATTTTGAGTTTCTTGAGATGGGAACTTAGATTATTGATTTGTCTTTTCCTCTTTTCTACTGTAAACATTGAGTGCTCTAAATTTTCTTCGTAGCACTGCTTTGGCTTTGCCGAACCAGTTTTGATGTGTTTTACGTTTCTTTTCATTCAGTTCCATTTAAAAACTTTCCTAGAGAATTCCTCATTGATGTATGGATTGTTCTGAACAACGATGCTTAGTGTCCAGATGTTTGGAGACTGTCCTTTCCCTTACTGTCATTGATGTCTGGTCTGCTTCTTTGTGGCCAGTCAGCTCTGTGATTTCAGTTCTTGAACATTTGTGGCGGCTTGTTTCGTGGACCAGGTGTGTCCTGTCGCGGTGCGTGCTCTGCCGGCGCAGGAGCAGAGCGCGGGCTGCTGCTGCTGGCGCGGGTCCGATGAGCGCCGCCGGGTCCCGCGCTCGACTGTGTGCTAGTGAATCACTCATGCTGTGCGCACTGACTTCACATCTCCATCTGCCCACTGCTGAGAAGGGTGTTTACTTCCCAGGTGCCGGACCACAGGTGCCTCCTTTCCTGCAGCCGTGTTGCTGGGTGCATGGACATCTGGAATTGTTGTCTTCTTGAAAGATGGGCTCTTTTCATCAATGCGTGATGTGCCTCTCCACCTGATCCTTTCCTCTGTTCTGAGGTCACTTTGTCTGTTATAAATGCAGCCACTCCTGCTTCAGTTACTTTTTGAAAGGAAACGTGCAGGCAGGAATAAAGGAGAGCAGACGAGCAGGTGGGGAAAGGAGGAAGCAGCATTCTGTTTAGTTGTTCATCCCGGTTGTTTCCGAGGCCCCAGGATGCGAACCCAAGCCCTCTGGTGTGCGGCCTGCTCCTGCCAGAGGTGGAGGCTCTCGCCCACGTCTCTCGCCCGCGTCGCGACTGGCTTTGCACGGGCACCTCCTTCACCGTCTTCCTCTCAGACTAGCTGCACCAGCGCGTTTCAAGTGCGTCTCACGTCTGGGGTTGGATCATGTGTTTCTTAGTCCCTCTGTTACTCTAGACTATATCGAATGCAATTACAGATGTTAGGGCCGAGTCTGCCGTTTTACTTTGTGTTTTTTTCCATTTCTCTAGTTTCTTTCACCTGCCTTTCTGTAGACTGCGTGCATGTGTATTTGAATTCCATTGAGTTAGTCGTAGTAACTTGGAGCGTATCTTTTTGTCCTGTGCTAACGGCTGTAACATTGTTTATGTGCGCATGCGCACACTCCCACACGCACAGGCGCACGCACGCGCACCCCTGTCCCAGCCTCCTGGGCTTGGCACTGCACCGCTTCAGTGCGCCGTGCAACGCCACCTGTCTCCTCCCTCGTTTATTCTGTGATTATTTCAACATTTGCTCTGCGCACATGCAGAGCCACTCCTGTGTGCCACCAGTTTTGCTTCAACCACCAAACGCAGCCTAGAGAACTCAGGCTGGAAGGGCCAGGCGACGCCTTGCCGCCCTTGTTCCTCCCGTTGTTTCTCGCCCGGCTTGGCTGGCAGCCGTTCTCTCATTTCCGTGGCACCTCCTGCGCTGTGCTTGCCAGGTCTGCAGGTCGCCGGCTCCCCTTGCTCCCGCCCTCTGAGAGCCTTGATTTCCCTCCATTTCCGGAGGGTGTTTGCCCTGCGTGCAGAACTCTGGGTTGACAGTTCTTTTTTTTTCAGCACTTGAAAAAGCGTGTGCCTCTTCCTTCTGACCTCCCTGGTTTCTGACGGGAAATCTACTGTCATTCCGTTGTTTTCTTCCTCTAGGTAAGACGTTGTTTCTCTCTCGCTGCTTTCAAGCTTTTTCTGTCTTTGTATTTCAGAAGTTTGACTGTGATGTATTTTGGAATGGGTTTCTTTAGGTTTATCCTAGTGGGGGTTTGCCAGATTCTTGAATTTGTAGGTTTGTCTTTTTGCCACATTTGGAAATTTTTCATCCATTGTGTCTTTGAATTCACCTTCAACTCTGCTCTCTTTTCTTTCCAGGACTCTGGTGACATAGATGGTAGATCTTTTTTATAATCCTAAAGGTCCCTGAGGCTTTCTGTTTTTCAGTCTGTTTTCTCTCTGTTGTTCGGAGTGGGCATCCTCTGTGGTTCTCTTCCAGCTCGCCAGTTCCTGTGCCCTCCGTTCCGTGAGCCCGTCCGACAAGTCTTCCATTTCAGCGGGTGTGTTTCATTTCTAAGGTTTCTGTTTGGTTCTTCTGTTTCCTCCGCAGTGATGTTATATTTTTCCATTTGTTGCGAGTATATTTTGATTGTTCGTTGACGCATTCTTATAGTGGGTACTTTAAAACCATTGTCAGATAATCCTAACGTCTGTGTCATCTTGGTGTCTATTGATTGTCTTTTCTCATTCACATTGAGATTTTCCTGTTCTTGGTGTGACATGTGGATTTGATTTTTATTGAAACAAACATGTGGTATGTTGGGAGCCTTTGAGTCTTATTTCAGTCTTCTATTTCGGTCATTATCGTGACCTTGCTCCCACGGGGGGACGCTGGGGACTGCCTCATTATTGGCAGATGGGGGTGCAAGTACAGTTCCTCTAACCGACGCCCACTGACAGCCAGGGAACGTGAGCCCTTGTCCCCACCAGCTGAGTGGCAGCTCCTAGCTGCCCTGTTGCCCCCGGGCCCACTGACACCCCCTGCCTGGGGGAGGGGCTGGCTCCTGCCGCTGCCCATAGTGGCCTGTGCTGCGGCAGGTCTGCCTCTGTGTCTGGGTATGTGACAGTCCTGGCCATCCTCCAGGGCTCTGCAGCTGCCTCATAACCTCTGGGTGGCGTCCAGCGCAAGCTCCCTGTGTGGCTTCTACTGAAAGCGCGAGTGGGGCTTGTTTTCCTGGGAGGTGCGCGCCACTGCTGCCCCTTGGCCCTCTCTGACACACCCAGTAGGACTGGGGCCTCACACAGGCTCTGCGGGGAGGGGGCCGCACTGCCCTGTGGGCACCACTCTGCCGCACCGCCCAGCGTCTCCTGGCTCTTGCTGTGCCTTCCAGAAAACCTGCAAGTTGGCGTTTCTGGGCTGCTGGTTTCTGTGGCACCAGGGATGTGTGAGGCTTAGAAAAAAGTCCTCTGTGCCAGTTCCCAGCCCCTCCCTGCACTCCTCGTCCTACCTCTTCCACTGTCCGTCTGTCCTGCTGCGCGTGTCCAGGGCTTCCCTTGTTGGCGGGGCGGGTGGGACTTCTGCCCAGTCTCCTGAGGCTGGTCTCGTGCTCGCCGTCACGTCAGGGGAGGCTGCAGCCCCGGCTCCCCTGCTGCTGCCCACGCTCCACGACACTGAGAAGAGCCTCCTTTTCCAGGAATTACCTGGCACTTTGGTCAAGAATCAATTGTAGATGTTAGTTATTTCAGGAAAGAATTGAAATCAGTTTCACGTCTTAGTTCTGTAGCAGCGTTTTATTTCTGTTTTTCAGAATCCAGTTACGAAAAACGTTGGGTCTGCTTCCATGTCTTTTGCATGATTTTTCTCGTTTCGGTTCTCTTCCCTGGGCCCCTGGGCTCCATCCCCTCCACCCTCACCTTGGTCTCAGACGTGTCTCCTTCCTTGGGCTCTTCATGCCATTGACACCCTCATTTCTCAGAGGGTTTTTGCTTTTTCCCTGATTTCTCTGCTGAATTTGGTCAGCTCTCATCTCACCTCTCTGTTGTTCATACATGTTTAGAATTTTATTTACTTAGTTTTAGATCTAATTTGGGGGGGTTTCTGTGAGCAGTTGCTTGTTTTTATACCTGATTTTGTTAGGAAGCCGCGTTACCGCTTTCCTCTGCTTTGCAGCTGTTGTGATGCGGACTGAGTGGCTGACAGTCCCCACCCCTGCCTGGTGTTTTCTTCGTGAGGAGGCCTGTGCAGCCCCGGGCCCCTTCTCACTGGTGTCCTGTGTCCTCTCCCCGGACCTGCTCAAACTGGCTTTTATGGACAGCAGGAGCGGCTGCCGCTTTTTCTGGTTCAAGACTGGTCTCCACGAGGGGGACAAAATCGTTCCCTCCACCGAGGCACTCGGGGTGTGTCCACTTCTGACTCTACAGTCGTGTCCTGGACTCAGCCACTTCTTCCGCTGTCCCTCCGCACCAATCCAGAGCACACCTCCCCGCCAAGCCTCCCTTTTTCCTGTGGGAGCAAGTGCTCCTGCAGCAGCTGCCTCCGGCCGGTCTTCCCCACACCCTCCTGTCCAGTCCCCAGGGCCCCACTCTAGCCACAGGGTGTCAGCACGTCCTGGGCTCCTCTGGAGAGGCTCCACCCCACAGGCCTGCTGCTTCCTCAACCTGATGCTGCAGGCTTCACGGATGTGTCCCACTGGCGTGTGGATGCAAGCCGTGTTCTTGTTTTCCATATGCTGTGGGCGTGGGCTGCGGGTGGTCTCGCCGCCTCTCCTTTCAGGGCGCGGGCAAGTGTAGTGTAGTGTAGCGTTCACAGCCCGTCGGTTCCTGCCGGGCGCGTGGTGGGGCCCTCCTACACTGCTGCTCCTCCTTCCCGCGTCCTTCCTGTGGATATCCCGGGTCTCTTCTGTCTTCTGGTCTTCTGCTTGGTGTCGCACAGCTACAGGTTTGAACAAATTCACGATTACAAGTATCGGCTGTTAGAGTATCGTGTGGAGTAGTTTCATTGCTCTGAGCATTCTGTTTGCTTCTCACTCTACTGATTCTGTTTTCACGTGGCATGTCTTTCAAACGTCGTTGCTAAGTTGTGCCCCTGCCGTGTGAAAAGCGGTTCTGTGTGCGAACATGGCCTGATGGCTCTGCAGGCCCCTGTGCCACCACGCATACGGCCTACGGTCCAGGCTTGGCAGGACCTTGTCACTCGTTTCGGGGTATTTGCATTTGCCTGCTAAGTCAGGTCTGTCCGTTGTCTTATTAAGGATGCTGCCTCCCCTCACGTCAGGCTGCTGGCCGCTGATGATGGAAAGTGTGCCGAAATCCCTTTCCCTGTGTGCACCGTGGCTCTTGCATTGTGGGTGTATTTATGTGTCTGTGAAGTCACTGCAGGAAGTTTGAGACACGCGGTCCAGCACAGAGGCCCGTTCAGCACAGAGGGCAGTGCTGCAAAGGTCAGTCCCGCAGAGGCCAGTCCCGTCCCGCAGAGGACTGCTGCACAGAGAGCCAAGCCACAATTTCTGCAACAGTAACGACCATGGGCGCCTCTGGAGCTCTCCTGTAGGGTTTCTTCTTTTATTCCTTCTTTTTCCCAAACACTTAAACACACGTGTTTTGCTTTGTCATGTCAGCTGCTGTCATCTGTTTACAGCTCTCATGTCTTCCTGGAGTTGGGCCTCTTGTCCCCCTGCACTTTGCTCCTCCTAACTCGAGGAATGGTTTTCTCAGGGTATGTGTTTCTGCTGCAGATACAGTTACCTGAGGTCTCTTTCGTTTGAATGAGTCCTTGCCAGGTACCCCTGCAGCCCTCTGACTCTCAGTCCTCGTATTCAGGCTTTCTCTCGGAAACCGCGTGGAGCGGCTTTGAAATGCAGCTGGCGACCCTGCAGTTAGTCGGTCTAGCCTGCCTGTGTGTGCTGTGCTTATTCATTATCTGGATCACTTCTCCAGTGCTTGACTGACATCTGTTCCGTTTTCCTGATGCTTCCCTCTTTCCTTAGTATCGAACAGCAGTGTGCTCGTCTCGCTTTCTCCCCCTGGAACTTGAAAACTACGAGTTCTCGTTCTGCGTGTAGTGACGTCCTTGTAACTTGCCCACGCCGCGCCCTGATCTTTGTGAGGGTCCCTTTGAACGGAACACGCCTCACTAACCACGTTTTCCCGGTCTCCCGCTGCTGTTATCCGCAGCTGCATTCTTTTTCTACCTGACACAGATGCAGCTGCTCCGCCTCGCGGAGGCCGTCTGTCTGGACGCACTCGCTCCTCTGCTCTCCTGCCCACCCGGCCCACAGCGTTTTTTCCTGACACTCTGATGCTCCTGCTGCGCAACCCACACTGTAGCGGGAACCTGGTGGGTGGAGGTGGCCTGGTCCAGTCTGTTCAGATAGAGGGCAGAGCGCTGCGCTGCAGTGATGGGGGCACATGGGAGACAGCCATGCTGGCAGCCCAGGACCTCCTCGTGGGAACCCGCTCGTCCTCGACCCGCCTTTCCCAGTGAACCCCTCACCCTCCCAGCCTCCCTCCGCGCCCAGGGTCTCATGGGGACTGTGTGTCCTGCTGGGGACATGGGCAGCTGTGGGATTTGTGCCTTGTCCAGGTGCCGGGTGCTGCTCTGAGCCCTGTGTGTGCCAGCTTCCTCGCGCTGTGGGAGGAAGAGCTCGTCCAGACTTCCTTTGGGCTCGGGGGGCTCTTCCATCTTGCAGATGTGTTGCTTCTTCACTGTTTCAAGATTCATTTTCACCCTGGTTGCTTGTGACTGGCCATCTCCCCATCCCACCACGCTCCTGTCTGAAGCCAGGTGGTCTGTGGCCAGGTTCTGCCCTCCCACTCAGGACTGGGACACGAGCCTCCTCTGTGCCTTTGAAGCTATTTTAATGTGAATGCATATGAGACTGACTCCCACTCCCCACCCCTGGGCTTTGGGGGTGAGTCTGCACACAGGGAGTGGCTGTCTCTCCATCCCCAAGACGGGTGCGCACATTCCACACCAAGGAGTCTACAGACGCCCGAGTCCTCTTCAGCCTGAGACTGGCATCTCCCTCGGTGGAAACTATGGGCAGAGGAGGACACTTTTGTCCGAAAGGACTTGCCCTCCCGGAAGGCCAGGCGTGTTCAGCCTCGTGTCCCTGCGGCACCCAGCGCACTCATGCCTGGACGGAGGACGGAGCCCCAGCCGGGCATCCCTGTCCGTGGCCCTTCCCGCGCTGCCCGCCCCGCACTGTGCAGCCGCCGCTCCCAGCCCCTGCAGGCAGCACTTGCGTCCAGGCTCTGCTTCTCTTGAGCCACAAGGCATGTTTCGGGTCCCCGGTGCTGTCGCTGTGCTCCGCCCGGCTGTGTGTCACTCCCGTGCAGTGAGGCTCTGAGAGGCCCTGCTTACGGAGGTGAACGCGCCGGCTCAGAAGTAAGACACACATCTCAGAAGAGAGGCTGTCTGTTAAAGGCACAGCGAGGGAAAACGAAAACCACTATCCGAAGCCGTTCGGGGCCAGCAGCGCCCCCACACCCCTGGGAGTCCTCCTTGAGCATGCTCCTGGGGGCTCTGGGATGGCTGCGCCCCGCGCGCCCCTCCCCTGTCCCGCTACTGCAGGAGGAAGTCCTTGGTGAGCTCAGGTTAAGTGCGTGGTGGGCTCTTGAGGAGACAATGCCTTGTGATGCAGATCAACAAGTGGAAGTTTTGGGGCTTCGATTATCATCACATTTCTTTCCTGCAAGATTTGGCAGTTTGTGTGTCCCGGAGCAGTGGAATGGCGCTGGTCGGCTCTGCCCCGTCCTGTCCCTGCAGCTGGCAGGGCGCCCCGGAGGCTCACCTGCTGCTCCCTAATGCCCTCTGTGCATCTGTGGTTCTTCCAAGAAATGAAACGAGATGCTGTCGCAAGCCTAACTCCCTCATGGTCTCCTGTGTCCCTGATCCCCGGAGGGCTGCCACTCACAGAAATGCAAGTGCGCACTGGTACCCAGAACGGCGAGACCGCCATAAGAAAAACAGCAGTCTGCTTGGAAAGGGAAGAGGGCTCAGCAGCCCAGCCCCGCTTTCGACTGCAGACCAAGCAGGCTGGGTACCCAGAGGCCCCAGAGGGCACAAGGGCGTGGGGAGCCAGCCGGTGAGCGGGCACCCACTGTCCCCCTGGGCAGCCTGCCCTCTGAGGTCCTGGCCCAGCAGGTCCTGCGTGGGGTCCTGCGGACGGGATCCCGCCCAGCAGACCAACCAGGTCCGCACCACATATGCGGGCCCTGCTGTCCGTCGTTGTGGGCCCTCGGCTGCAGCCACCTGCCATCTCCCCAGGGTGAACCCTGGGTGTGCACAGGAGTCGCCTGGCCTTGTCCTGGGGCTGAGGGAGGTCCTGGGGTCCTGGGAGCATCTGACGACAGGCACCTCATGGAGGCAGAGCTGCCCAAGGCCAGGGTGCCATGCCGGTGCTCTCGCCCTGCTGCGGCCAGCGAGGACCAGGAAGGGAGAGTCTCAAAAGTTCTACAGCGGCTGGCTCACCCTGACCAGTCAGACCGTGGTTGGAGGCAGCAGGCCTGTCCTGGGCACGTGGCCTGCCTGTGGGCCTGTCCTGTCCGCTGTGGGGGTGGAGCTGGGAGCATGTCTGTGGGCGCTGAGGCCTATGTGGTGGGCTCTGACCACCACGGCCAACTGGGCGGCGTGTGTCGTTGTAGGTGGGAACCTGGACCTGGAAAGTCAAGCAGAGGGCAAGAAGGAGGCGGAGGCCGAGGACGCGACGAGGGGTGGCCCCCGGCCCATTGGCCCGCACAGCTCGCTGTTCTGTCTGAGCCCCACCAACCTGTGAGTCTCCTTCCCCAGCGCGCCGCAGCCTGCACCCGGGGGCCTCCCTGGCACAGCCACAGACTCTGAGGCTCTGCGCAGTGACTGGAGCCGCAGCCCGCCTTGCTCAGAGGGTCCGTCTCTGCTGTGGCCCTGCCAGCTGCCGCCACCCGCAGCCACGTGCGCCTCACTCGCATCCGGGCACGGCCCTCCCTCTCCTCCCTCTCCATCCAGCTGCTGCTGTAACTCAGCCAGCCTCTGGCCCACACAGCACCCCGCCCCAGGATGCACACGATGGGTGATGGGTGAGGGCCTAGTAGCTTCCATCTGTTGGAGAGACTGCACAGATATGAAGGGGAAGGGCACCACGTGGCCCTGGGTGCGGGAAGGGGCACGAGGGAGGTCTCAGCCAGTGACAATTGTCATAGACCTTCACAGAGCCAGCTGGTGAGGGTGCCGGGACGGGCCAGGGCCCCTGTCCAGCAGGACCCTTTGATCACCCGGCGACCCCACCAGCTGCCAGGGGAAGGAGACTGGGGCGTGTCCAGGAGGAAGAGGCCTCAGGTGAAGCCTGCAGGGTAAGCCGAGTGCGAGGAGGAGGAGGACTGCATCCAGAAGACACTCTGAGGAGGGACACGGACACCGAGCCGTGTGGGGTGGCTGAGAAGCCGGGGCGCAGACTGCTGTCCATGGGGGTAGCTCATACTCAGAGGCCGCAGATGGACAGACTGCAGGACATCTCCCACCTCTGGGAGCCGAGCAGTGTAGATGGGCTGGGGCTACAGGGCATGGCCGTGTGTGGCTTCGAATGGTGCCTCTGGTGAACAGGATGTGCGGAGACAGAAGGCCCGTGTGGCCAGTCCAGTACAGGCTGTCCGGCCAGGCTGTCCTTTGCAGGGCTTGGAAGGCGATCTGGAGAAAGTTCAGAGCCACCTCTGTGAGACTTGCTCTCAGTTCCAGCTGCAGCATGTCTGTCAGCCGGGCTGCTGAGCTGTTGAGGGACCCAGGCTGGGCCGCTGCTGTGTCAGACTCCGGTCTGAGCTCGGAAGGGCTGTCAACAGGGCGGGGCTCACTGGGGGCTGAATGCCTCTGAGGTGTCCCTGTGTCGGCTAAGCAGGGCCTAAGCGGGCCAGTGTCCAGCCTGGGCGCTACCCGCTTGGTGTGTTCAGGTTGGGAGAACGGAGCACAGAGGTTGAGGGATGAAGACAAGGGGTGAGCTCCTTTCGGGTCCTCAGGGTGGGGCGGGGGGGTGCAGAGGAGATGCCACGAACCCTCATTCCCTCTCGTCCCCAGTTGACTTTCCTCTCTGGAGGGCTGTGCCCACGACTGGCATTCCCATGGCCACGCTCTTGGGCCTCCTCTGCGCTCCTCTGCTGTCCTCGCTGCTGAGCGGTGCAGCGTGGTCCGTAGTGCCGACGGGTGGTGTGGGCACATGTGACCGAGGGCCTGGCAGCGCGTGCAGCGGCCAGAGAGGGCCGCCCTGGCCTGAGAAGTTCTGGGCCCGAGAGTCGCTGTCCACCGCACTGCGGCTGGCCTCCTCTCCCGGCTTCCCACCCGTATGCCTGTAGGCCTGGATGTGTGTTTGCTATGGGGCCGGCCAGGCAGGGGTCCAGCAGCACCTCTGTCTTGTGGCACTTCCTGGGGTCTGTCTGCTGAACCCAGGCAGTGGCGAAGCTCGGCAGTGGGCACCTGCCCAGCCCAGCCTGTGACTTGCACTCTGCTCCCAGGCTCCGCCGCTGCTGCCACTACATAGTGACCATGCGGTACTTCGAGATGGTCATCCTTGTGGTCATCGCCCTGAGCAGCATCGCCCTGGCCGCAGAGGACCCAGTGCAGACGGACTCTCCCCGGAACAATGTGAGTTGTAGGCCTGTGGGAGGGTGGGCAGCAGGTGGAGCCCAAGCTGGACCAGGGGGTCGCTGGCCTGTGGGAGGGTGGGCAGCAGGTGGAGCCCAAGCTGGACCAGGGGGTCGCTGGCCTGTGGGAGGGCGGGCAGCAGGTGGAGCCCAAGCTGGACCAGGAGGTCGCTGCCGGGACTCTGGCCGTGGCCTGTCTGCTCAGAGACTGGGCACCCCGACCCCTGAAGAGGCCAGACGGCCTGGCTCCAGGTCTGGCCTCACCACTCAGTCTCCTTTCTCGGGCTCCAGGCTCTGAAGTACATGGACTACATCTTCACGGGTGTCTTCACCTTCGAGATGGTGATAAAGGTGAGCTGTGCTGCCCCGGGAGCCCACCTGCTCCGCCTCCCTCCTGAGGCAGCCCCTGTGAGGGCGAGAGTGTGCGGCACGCGGCCGTGTGTGCGGCCGTGTGTGGGGAGGAGGGACGACGGGAGATGCATCAGGACCCTGCCTCCCGCGCGGGGTCCGGAGCGCAGCCCCGGCCAAGATCTGGGAGGACTTTGGGGAGGAAGGTGCCTCGGGCCAGGTGAGGTGCTGGCAGATGGAGTCAAAGGTCCCCGTGAAGGCGGGCGACCCTTCGGTGGGCATGTCACTGCCAACCGCCCGTCGGGCCCACCAGCAGCGGGAATTCTGCCTCCTCCTGCAGACCTGGGGGCAGTACGGTCCTCCGCAGGGTCCTCCCAGGGACAGGCCTCTGCCAGCCCACCGGCTCTTCCTCCACCCCAGGAGCTGGCCGTTGGCGCCTGGGGCCAGGCTCTGGGCCACGTGCTGAGTCCCAGCCACCCGTGACCACAGAGGGCCATGCAGGGCACGACAGCGAGTGTCCAGTCCCGTGAGGCCTGCACAGCCCGGCCGCGGCCCTCGCAGGACGGGCCTGCGGCTCCTCGAGACTGGGTGGAGCTGCGCCCCACCTGACTGGGCCTGAGCGCCCCGCCCAACGCTCTGCTCCTAAGACGTCCCTCCCGCAGATGATAGACTTGGGGCTGCTGCTGCACCCCGGTGCCTACTTCCGGGACCTCTGGAACATTCTGGACTTCGTTGTGGTCAGTGGGGCGCTGGTGGCCTTCGCCTTCTCGTAAGTACCCGCCCGCTGTGCTCTGGCCTGGCTGAGGTTGTGGGAGGCCTGCTGCGTGGTGCCGGCCGCACGCCAGCCCCTGGGCCGCCCTCCCTGCGCAGCCCGCCTCCTGCTGTCCACTCCGCTGGCCCTCAGGCACTTCCTAGCCCTGGACCGCAGGGTCAGCAGCTGTTGGGTTTGGGGCTGGCCCCGCCAGGCTGTGGCGTCCTCTGCTCCCAGCAGTGGCCCCCTCCCGTGGAACCTGCACCTGCTGCTCCTCCTGGAGCACAGCCGGGGGTGAGGGAGGCTGCGTGGTGCTGGGTGGTTGGGAAAGGAGGTCCGCGCCACTTGTCCCTCTGAGCCCACGGGGTCAGGCCACGTGGTGCTCCAACTGATGCTCTTTTCTTTGCCTCCCTGGTGCTGGATTCTCAGTAGGAGCTTCATGGGGTAATGCCTTCCCTCTGCCTCCACACTGCCCTCACAGGCCCCTGTGGCCATCCCATCAGCCACACAGGCCCCTGTGGCCGTCCCATCAGCACGCCGCCTCTCGCTCATCCTCCATCTCGGTCTGCATGCTGCATGGTGCAGGCCATGTTCCTGCTGGGCGGGAGCTGGCAGGGGCCGGGCTGGAGCTGAGTGCTCAGCCCTTGGTGAGAAGGTGACCAGTAAGCCGGGTGTCCCCAGGGAGAGCTGGAAGCGGGGATAGGGCTCTGGGTGCGGCCTCCCCGTGACAATGACTGGCCGCCTGCGGGCTCCGCTCCCACCCCAGCACTTCCTCACCAGCACTTTTTCGATGTAAAGGGGTGACTCGGCCAGTCAGTGGGGTCTGGGCAGTGAGAACAAGGCACAGATGAAGTCCAACAGGAGGCCTGGCAAGGGGAGGACCCCGTGGGCCAGGGAGCAGCAGCCTGACCAGCAGAGCCCGGCAGGAGGCTCCTGCCTGCTGTAGCCCTGCCTCTCGGGCTCCGCCCTCTTCTGGCATCTTGCTCCGGGTGGGCTCGGGTTCGTGCTGCGTGTTGCAGGGGCCTGGGTGACGGGAGTGCCATGTGTTGGCCGGGAGCTTGGCTCCGGATTTGATTTGACTCCGAGAGCAGCCCCAGCGGGGTCTGGGGAGAAGAGGCTGGGGTGCAGCAGCCGCTCACAAGGAGCCACCTGAGTCGCCTGCTCACGAGAGCCTGGCCTGCGCCAAGACTGCTGGCCCACCCTGCCCCCCAGGAGGCACCCAGGAGCTGGGGAAAGTGGCCCCTGAGCCACTATCCCTGGGACCTGAGGCCTGGCCCCAAGAAGGGCCGCCTGAGCTGTGGACTCTCGGGAGACCCTCCTCCCATGCCCGGCGAGGCTCCCGGCAGAGCCTGGCCTTCCTGGCCTCCTGCCGGCACCGGCTCTGCTCCGACTGCCTCCTGGCTCTGCCCTGGGTGTCTGGGTGGCTCTCACCGACTTCGGTGCCCCCCCTCCAGCCCCCAGCTGAGTGCCACCCATCAACATGCCTTTCTGTCACTGCTCCCCCTGCCTCAGGCCTCCCCTCCTCCCTCAAGGAAGCTGGGCAGCCGGGGGGACCAACGAGCCCCTGCACAGGAGTGGAGGAGGGAGGCCAGCCTTGCAGGAGGCTCTCCAGCCCCCGCTCTGTAGGCCTTGCTGCGGCGTCCACCAGCCACCCGCTGACTCGGCCCTGCTGGTCATCCCTGCACTTCCTCAGCCACCCCTGCAGGGCAATGTTAGGAAGCTGGGCGATGGGACATCAGCGTGGCCGTGAAAGCGGCTTCTTCCCCCTGGAAGCTTGGTGGCATCACTGCTCAAAAGGGCCCTGCAGCTGGGGAAGCCCCGTGTGCGAGCTGGTCCAGCCCTGCTCCTCCACCCCAGCCAGCCACCGGCGTGCGCAGGCGTGTGCAGGGCTCCTTGCTTGGGCTGGAGCGTCCTGCAGCTCCTGTTGCCTCTCCTTCTAGGGGGTCCAAAGGTAAGGACATAAGCACCATCAAGTCCCTGAGGGTCCTGCGCGTCCTTCGGCCCCTCAAGACCATCAAGCGGCTGCCTAAGCTCAAGGTCAGACCCGGAATCAGGGCTGGAGGTGTGCAGGGCGGTGTCTGTGTGTATGCGCGCGTGTGTGTCTGTGTCTGTGTGTGTGCGTCTGTGGATGTGTGTGCGTATCTGTGTGAGTACCTGTGTCTGTGCATGCCTGTGTGTGTGTATGTGTGTGTGTGTGTGCCTGTGTCTGTGCATGCCTGTGTCTGTGTGTCTGTGTGTGTGCATGCCCGTGTCTTTGTGTCTGTATGTGTGTGCCTGTGTCTGTGTGTGCGTTTGTGTCTGTCTGTGTGTGTCCGTGTGTGTGCCTGTGTCTGTGCATGCCTGTGTCTGTGTGTGCGCCTGTGTCTGTGCATGCCTGTGTCTGTGTGTGCCTGTGTCTGTGCACCCCTGTGTCTGTGTGTGTGTGCCTGTGTCTGTGCATGCCCGTGTCTGTGTGTGTGTCTGCACATGTGTGTCTGTGTGTGTGCGCGCGCATGCACGCACACTAGAGTGCTTGCCCGTGTGCATGTGTGCACAGCTCCAGGTGTGCTGTGCTTTCTTACGGGGTGGGGACACAGTGAAGGTGTCCCCATGTTCTATGCGTGGGCAGCTGGCCCTCAACTCAGTGTCCCCAGGGAGAGTGCACCCTGCCTCAGGCACCTCCTTGCCCACAGTTATGGGTGGGACACGGTGCTGGTCAGCACTGGGTTCGGGAGGAGGGTCTCCCCAGAAGGGGTGATTGACAGGCCCTGAGAGGTGGGCATGCTGGTGTTTGGATAAAGAGAAGATCAGGCACTTGAGTTGTGCTAAAAACTGGTCATCACTCCGCTCTGCAGACACTGCTGGTAAATGTGTTTGCACTGGATCAGTGCCCCCTCCATGACGTGGTGTGGGACTGTGTTAGGGGCCGTGGCTGTGGATTGGCTTTCCTGGTGCAGCCAGAGCAGGACAGGGCATCTCCTGGGCGGGGGGGACCAGGGAGGGTGGGGCCTCCAGGTGGGTGGACCCGTGCTGCGGGAAGGGTCGCAGGGCACGCCCAAGTCCCTGTCCTGAGCGACCCTGAATGGCTCCCACAGGGGCCAGGCCCCTGCGACACCCTCCTGCCGTGGCTGCGTTGCTGGGTGGTTCTGTCCGCTGCTCAGGTTCTGCCCGGAGCCCTTTGCCAGGTCCGAGGGAGACTGTGCCTCTCCCCTCTGGGCTGCTTGCCACGCCGGCCGCCCGCACTCCTCCCGGCACGGAGGACGGAGCAGCGGGTCTCGCTCGCGGCCCGGCCCGCAGCCCTGCCCTCACTTCCGGGGCACTCCTGTCAGAGGAGGCCGCAGGCCTGCAGGCCCGTCCCCGCAGGGCTGCGCCCCCGGGCGGAGCCAGGCCTGCCTCACGCCCCCCGCCCGACAGGCCGTGTTCGACTGTGTAGTCACCTCCCTGAAGAACGTGCTCAACATCCTGGTGGTCTACGTGCTCTTCATGTTCATCTTCGCCGTCATAGCCGTGCAGCTCTTCAAGGGCAAGTTCTTCTACTGCACCGACGCGTCCAAGGGGCTGGAGAGGGACTGCAGGTACCCGGGTGGCGGCCGGCGGGCAGCGGGCGGCCTGGGGTGCAGGGCCCTCGCGGCCGAGTGGCCCTGGGGACAGCACCAGGGCTCCCAGGGGCTCCTCCGTCTCCAGGAGGAGCAGTGCGCCCAGCACAGAACGCCCTCCCTGCCGGTGTGGGGCCCCGAGCCTGGGCTGCGGCTGGAGGCCACATCGACGAGAGCGCTTGCTCACAGCAGAACCGCAGGAGACACGAGGACACGTGTCTGTCGTGATCTGAGAGGCCAACAGCCTTCGCCGCAGCCACCCAGAGGGGCTGCGGGGAGGACCCGTGGACGGGGCCGTGCTGCGTGTGGGCGGGCAGTGCGGCCGGCCAGCGGCCAGTCCTCTGATCTCTCACGGGGGAGCAGCCCCCACGCGTGCTGCCCACACCCAGGGCAGTGGCCTCCCGCATCGGGCACGCTGCCTGGCTCCGTGGAGCTCACCCCGGCACGGGTTGCCCAGGGCTGGGCCGGGGAGGGTCCTGGGGTGTCCTTCCTGACGCCTGCGGCCTGTGCCCGCATCACTGCGTCTGCCCTGCTGGTTGATCGGGGTCTTCGAGGCTCTGCCCAGAGCCCTCTGCCAGGTGCGTAGACTCGAGGGTCTGCTTCCCTCTGTGGGCTACTGTCCGCTGCTGTGCTGCCTTTGAGAGGACAGTCTTGATGGAAATCTAATCCAATTGATGTTGTTGATAGTTAGCTCTGTGTTCTTTTAAAACCCTGCCCCAGTGTCTGTTGTCGTGTAGATTTTAATTTGCTGTGCCTGTCACGACGAGGCCTGCCACCTGTCTGGAATGCACTTCCGTGTGCCGCATGAGGTGTGGGTATTGATGGCTGTCCTGTCGGCCCAGCACACCTGTCGGAAGAGCAGTTCCCCACGCAGTAGGTGGTCTGCTTGTCATAGCTTAAGGCAGCGCTAATGCGCCGCACAACTCGCCGTTGTGGGTGTGAGGCCAGTTTCAGTGCACACATGGCGTGGCCACATCGACTAGAGCGCTTGCTCACTGCAAGCCCACGGGAGATATGAGGACATGACGGCGCATGTCCCGCCCAAGCGTGCGTGTCTGCGGGCCTTGCACCCCCCTCCCTGCGCTGGCCGCGCACCGTGTGCAGCTCCCGTCTGTGGGGCCCACCCTGGGCCTGTCGGCAGGATGCCGACGGGCACCTGTGGCTTTGTTTCTGCTGCTGCGGTCATTCGTCCTCATGTGTGACCCAGGAGGCGGATCCCACGGGCTCTTTCCAGCCTCCGGAGCCGCCAGCTGTCCTCCTGGGGCAGGACCACGTCAGAGGTGCATGGTCTGATCCTCACCACACCTGCACTGTTTCCCTGTAATGTCTCACGAGAACCGTCCTCACGCTGGGAAGGGGTCTCTGTGCACTTAGACCTGACCAGACCGGCCGGGCAGTACAGCTCTCTTCACGTGCATATGGGCCGTCCTTTGTTGTCTTTGGAGAAACATCTGTTCCTTCAGGGGTTACCCATTTTTGATCGGGTCACTTGTCCTTTGGTTATTGGTTTGGTAGTTCCCTCCCTCAGATGGTTCACAAACTCCTCCAGCCACGTGGAGAGAGTGGATGTGAAATGCAGAGGCATGTGTTGGATGAAGTCCAGTTCTCCTGGTTCTCTCAACTCTGCGCCACACCGGAGGCCCTGTGCCCTCCCACAGTCTGTCCTCTGGGCTCCATGGGGCCGTGTGGATGGCAGGCCCGCGTCCCTGCCGCTGCGGAAGGCACTCTCCGCTCCACTGAGTGGACAGCCCGCCGTCCCTGACCCCTCCCTGCGGTGTCCTCCAGGGGCCAGTACCTGGACTACGAGAAGGAGGAGGTGGAGGCTCAGCCGCGCCAGTGGAAGAAGTACGATTTCCATTACGACAACGTGCTCTGGGCTCTGCTCACGCTCTTCACGGTGTCCACGGGGGAAGGGTGGCCCATGTGAGTCCCTCCGGCTCATCCATCCTGGCCATGAGGCCAGCACACGGGGGCAGCGCAGCAGTCCACACACAACCTGGGGCTCTGGGCAGCCATGCTGCCCCAGGGAAGTGTCCTCAGTGGCGGGAGGCCCGGGGGCTGTGTATCCGCCGCCACCCTGGAGGGCGGGCTTCTGTCGTGCTAAGCACCCCTCAGAGGCAGGCTCGGCTCCAGTGGAGATGCTGATGGGCCTGGGGCTGCTGGGCTGCCGAGCTGGCTGTGAATAGGTGAGCTGGGCTGAGTAGGTGGCCTGGGTGTAACAGGTGAGCTGGGACAGGCAGGTGAACTGGCCGTGGGCCGTGTGCATGACCAGGGCAGGGCACCACTCCCTGTCCTGCGGGGACCTCGGGGCTCCCACAGCCTGAGTACAGTCCGGGTCTTGAGTTGTCGCCAGCTCCAGGGGTGAGCCACCCTAGGGGAGCTGGCCTCAGCCTGGCAGAGCCTGTCTGCCAGCAGCTGCGGACACCTTGCCGTGCAGCATGGCTCTCCCGGCTGTGTCCCGGGCCCCTGATGCCCCGTTGCTCCGCAGGGTGCTCAAGCACTCGGTGGATGCCACGTACGAGGAGCAGGGTCCAAGCCCCGGGTTCCGCATGGAGCTGGCCATCTTCTATGTGGTGTACTTCGTGGTCTTCCCCTTCTTCTTCGTCAACATCTTCGTGGCCCTGATCATCATCACCTTCCAGGAGCAGGGGGACAAGGTGATGTCTGAGTGCAGCCTGGAGAAGAACGAGGTGCGTCTCCCTCCTGCCGCCCCGCGCGGGTCGCAGCTGTGCTGCTGGACCCCAGGGCACGGCCCACCCCCGGTCACTCGTGGTCAGCTGCCGGGGTGGGCACGGCTGCGGTGGGGCCCCTGCTCCCTCGGGGCTCCGGAGGGCTGGGGCCACGGGGCATGGCGCTGAGGGCCCTCCCCTGCAGCGGGCGTGCATCGACTTCGCCATCTGTGCCAAGCCCCTGACGCGGCACATGCCACAGAACAAGCAGTCATTCCAGTACAAGGCGTGGACCTTCGTGGCCTCCCCGCCCTTCGAGTACTTCATCATGGCCATGATCGCCCTCAACACCGTGGTCCTAATGATGAAGGTGTGCGGGCAGCTGCAGAGCGGACGTCTTCGGCCATGGGCGGGGCGGCGGCTCATCCGTTGTTGGTGGTGCGGGATGGGGTGGAGGAGGGGCCCCGGGTTGTCTGCACCTGGGACAGTGAGGGGATTCTGGAGGGCGTGGGGATGGGGAGGGCTGTCCCTGGGCTGGGCAGGTGTAGGGGTCTGCCTGCGCCACGTGCAGACAGGTCAGCAGAGTCCTCTGGGACCTGGC
The DNA here is from genome assembly GCA_004363575.1 of Solenodon paradoxus. Taxonomy (NCBI): domain Eukaryota; kingdom Metazoa; phylum Chordata; class Mammalia; order Eulipotyphla; family Solenodontidae; genus Solenodon; species Solenodon paradoxus. The sequence goes on along the minus strand of RJWH01003869.1, from coordinate 56,282 downwards.
CGCTGAGCCCTTACGCACCTGTCTCTGGCAGTTCTATGACGCGCCCTATGAGTACGAGCTGATGTTGAAGTGTCTGAACGTCATGTTCACGTCCATGTTCTCCTTGGAGTGCGCGCTGAAGATCACCGCCTTCGGGGTGCTGGTGCGTGCCGCGCCCTGCCCGCCCACGCCCGCTCCCCTGCCCGGAGGCCGCGCCATCAGAGCTGCTGTGGAGCACGGCCCACACGTGGCTCGCCGCCGCGCACTCTGCCTTCCAGCTCCCAGGCACGGGGGGTCGGCACGGGGTGCCCAGGCCTCTCCTTGCACTGACTTGAACTGTCCCTCTGGCTGCTCGTCCATCCCCACGCCCCATCCCTATTAGGGCGCCACCTGCTGGGTAGAGCCCTCACCAGCCACTCTCACTAACTACCTTCTTTCTCTCTAGAACTATTTCAGAGACGCCTGGAACGTCTTTGACTTTGTCACGGTGTTGGGAAGTATTACTGATATTTTAGTCACGGAGATTGCGGTAAGTTGTGTTTCCTGCCCCTCCAGCCCAGAGACTGTGCTGCTGCTGCTGTGCACAGCTGAGTGGTCCTCCCTCTGGGGCAGGGTCCCCAGAGCCCGGCGGTGCAGGCCCTCCAGAGAGGAGTGTGGAGGGGGCAGATTTCTTGGGAAATGGTCCTTCTTGGATTAGAAGTGGTCTCTGGGAAACACGGGCACTCCCTGCTCACAGCGCCCAGAGGACACGACATTAGGGCCGGGGGCGGACATGCGGTTGCCGACACTTGGCACCAGCGTGGGGGAGAAAGCCGTTTGAGAGTTGATATATGTTGAAATATCAGATCACACATATAAACGTGCACACAGAACTGGGGGGGCACGTTCTTATCAAATGTACAAGGTACATGTGAGAACCGTCGAGTCTAGGAGCACAGACTCACGTCAACAGATGTCACAGTCCGGTGGTGAGCAGCACCCTCCGAGCGTGTTGGAGCTCGTGGGCAGAGGGTCTGTCGGTCTGTCCTGGGGCGCAAGGGCTCTTATAAGCCCTTTAGAAAATGGTGGAGAGCTCTGAGCGGGGCATGGGAAGACGGGGCCGGAAGTTCCTCCCGAGCGGGAGCAGGAGCGGGTTCTGGAGCACAGCTGCACCCGGAGCTGCGGGGCCAGCGGCTCCCAGACACGGACCCCAGGGCAGCCCTGGCTGTGCAGGTGGAGCCTGAGCTGTTGGGGATGCAGGGATGTCAGATGCCACCTGCCCGCCTCCCGGCCCTGCTTGCTCTGACACTCGCTGCAGTCACGGCACGCCGCGTGGCGGGCGCTGGCTCCTGGCCCTGGGGAGGGGCTGCCAGAGAGGCCAGCTCCTGAGTCGGCTGCTGTGCGACCCGCGCGCCTCCCTCAACTGGCTGCTGGCCCGCTGAGAGGAGTGGACCTTCACCCAATGCCGCCCAGCCTCCGCCCCATGCAGCTCTCTGTCCACTGTCCAGTCACAGCCAGGACTGGTCACAGGAGCCTCCAGAAAGAGCTCGATTCCAGACAGACGCTGCAGCAGCTTGGAACGCTCACCGCCAGCACCTCCGTGCAGCAAAGGGCGATCTGCCGTGCTGCTGCCGTAGCCCGTGGGCCAGAGCGACTGGAGGCCCCGCAGCTCGGTGCTCCCCAGGGGAGCTGTCCGTGTCCCTTGGAGCCAGGGCTCAGCATTCACCAGGCCTAATACTGTGTGATGAACGGAGGTCGCACAGGAGGCTGCGGTGACAGTGAGGGCTTGGCACACGTCCACCGCTCCTCAGTCTGCAGCTTCCTGAACGGTGCCCAGTACCTGCTGTGGCTGCGCGCTTGTCTTGCAGGATGACACCCACACATGTGAGGACCTCAGTGAGCTGCATCCTCCTGCACCGGGAGGCTCTTTTGGTAGCTTGTCAGCTGGCGCCTGCCGAGTACCATGGACAGGGCGTGCCTGTGTTCCCTGGGGGCACCTGCTGCACTGCCCTGCCCCTGCGCTAACTGACCCAGGGAGGCCATGGTCCCATCTGTAGGCTGGGCCCCCGGATCTCCTGGCTGGGATGGACCATTGTCCTTCCAGTTGCAGGTGCTCACGTCAGCAACTAGCTGTCAGGAGCCTTGCGTGGCCACCAGTGTGGACCTGCGACTAGATCCACGGACATGGTGGGAGCAACCTTGCTGAGAGGGAGCCAGGAGTCGGCACCTCCACGGACACGGGACTGGCCAGGCCAGAGGCTGCTGACTCCTCTCCGTCTTCTCGTCCTTGCTCTTGTGGCTGCGTGCCCTGCAGCCGTGGGTGGCCGTGGTGGAACTCTCCCCGAGCCCAGTTCCTCCAGAGCCCAACCGGCGCTGGCCCAGGACCCTGTAACTTGCCGCAGGCAGCTTATCCACATAGCATGTGCCTGCTGCCCACCAGGCTCTTCCAGGGCCCCCCTGCAGGCTCATGTGGAGTCAGCCAGTCCATCAAGCAGCTGTGAGTCTTCCCTGCAGTGATGCTGCCCACGCTGAGTGCTCTGTGTCTGGGGTGAGCTGAGCAGGAGATGTGGAGGACAGAAATGGCGCTGGGTGCCAGCCGGTGCCCTCAAACGGGCTACAGTGGTCACTGTGGGGCTGCCTTGCAGACTTCATCGTCGGTGGGCACTGCTTCTAACCCACCGACACGCCACACAGTGCTGTTCAGACACACTGCACAGTAGCAGGGTGTCGTTTCCTGGGCGCTCTCAGCTGCAGGTGGCAGGCCTCGCTCTGGGCCGTGTGTGTCTGCCCTAATTCCACCCAGGGTCTCTGTCCACACAGATTCCCTCACACCCATGCCCTGAGGTCTGGTCGGCAGGCAGGGGTTGCCCAGTATTGCCCCGGGCAGCCAAGAGTATCTCTTGCACCGAACCTATGCACCTGCAGCTTTGTGTGACCTGTAAATGGATCACAACTGTATTTCCTAAGTGGCCTGTGCCGTCTCCAAACCCAGGGAAGCCCTCCAAAGGGAGAGGTGTGAGGTGTAGTGACTGACTGTCTGTCACGGGGGTCCAGGGCCTAACCCAGAGCCCAGTTGTGCTGCACGTCAGGTTTCTGCCTGAGACACTGTAGGAAAGACCTCCAGTTCTAGCAGAGCCTCTGGGCAAGTAAACAGGACTGATCATTCCCGACTACCAGCGTGAGACTCATAAAAATGGACATCAACGTGTTAAAAAAGAGTATATTCAGGTACATTTTCCAAGGAAATTGAACAAATTGAAAAGTTTATATGGAACAAAAAAGGCCTTGACTAGCCAAAGCGGTCCTCACAGAAAGATACAAAAGGTAAAAGAGCTGGAGGAATCACACTCCCTGACTTGATGCTTCCCAGTGAGTCTCAGCAAAACAGTGTGGTACTGTACCAAGAACAAGCTCACAGGCAGATGGAATAAAATGGAGAGCCAGGAATAAAGGCATGCCTGTGTGGGCAGTCACTCCGTGACAGTCATCAAGAGCACACAGTGATGAAGGAAGGAAAGTCTCTCCAGCAAGTGTGCCGGGGAGTGACAGACACCTGCAGAAAATGAAACTAGATAACTCAGCACCGTACACAAACATTAACTCAAAATGGATCAAAGACTTTGACATATGGCTGAAAGCCATAAGAAACACGGGGGAAAATGCTCCATGACATCAGCCTCAGAGGTCTTTGTGGGAATGACGTACAGCAAAGGGAACTGAAGTCAACTAAACAATTAGGACTATAAAAAAGCTTCTGTACAATAGAAGACAAACCACCACTAAATCTGAAAGGAAACCCACTAACTGGGAGAAGATATTCGCACACACCTCAACAACAAAAAAGGAAATGGCCCACTGAAAACATGGGGAGGAAAGCAGAACAGACATCTGCACCATAGGTGTACCAAAAGGAGAAAAGAGCAAAGGGTGTAGGGGCCTTATCTGAAGAAATAATAACAGAATTTCCCTCACTGGGGGAAGGAAACAGACATTCAGATCCAGGGAGCTCAAAGAGTTCTAAACAGAAGAAACCCAAACAGATCTACAGCAACACACACCATCATTAAAGTGACAAAAATCAACAGTGAAGAATCTTGGAAACAACCAGAGAAAAATGACTTACATTTAAGGGAGCTCCCATAGGACTGTTAGTGGATTTCTCAACAGAAATTTTACAGGCCAGAAGGAATTCATTCCAAGTGCTGGAAGAAAAGGACTTCCAACCAAGGATACTCTATCCTGTTAGGTTATTACTTAGCATTGAAGAGGAAATAAAGAGCTTTACATGAAAAACAAAGTTAAGGGAATTCATCACCACTAAACCAGCCTCACAAGAAATACTAAAAAACTATAAAATGAAAAGAAACCCCACTTAGAAGCAGCAAGATGTCAAAAATTTTAAATGTGGGAGGAGGAGAGAAATAAAGTGGGCTGTTAGAATAACACTGCTTTCAAATTAAAAGAGTTTTGTAAGTATAGAAAACCGTATGCAAATCCCCGGGTAAGTTCGAGACACAAATGCATTAAAAAAATCAAAGAAGAAAATGAAAAGGGAAAACAAACACAACATAAATGTTTCAAAGCACATGCAGAGAGAATAAAAGAACAAAGGTACAATCTGCAATAACACCCTGAAAACCATTCTTAAAAATGGCAATGAGCAGTTACTCTCAATAATTACCTTAAATGTTAATGGATTGAAGTACCAATAAAAAGACATAGAGTGACCAAATGGATTAAAAGCAAACCATATTTCTGCTGCATGTTGTAAATTTAGATATCTAAGATCTAAAAACAACATAGGCTCCAAGTCAAAGATTGGAAAACAATCCTGCAATCAAATGGTAACCCGAAAAAAGCAGGGATGGTGATACTGTTATTGGGTAAAATAAACTTCCCATTAAAGAAGGTAACTAAGGCAGGGATGGACATCACATAATGATTAAGGGATTAATTCAGCAAGAAAATTATATATATATGTATATATATTTATATTTACACACATATATGCCAAATAAGGGGGAGCATCAAAATATATAAAGCAACTATTAACAGAACCAAAGAGACTTTGACAGTAATACAATAATAATGGGAGACCTGGACAGATCAGCCAGGCAGAAGATTAACAGGGAAACATCAGTATTAAATGACAAAACAGAACAGATGGGGTTAATAGTCATTTAGAAATGCAGAATTCACATTTTTCTGAAGCACTCGTGAAATATTCTCAAGGATAGACCATATGTTGGGAAACATGTCAACAAAATACAAAGATTGGAACTATATCATATCTTTTCCAATAGCAGTGGCATAAAACTAGAAATCAATCACAAAAAGAAAGCTGAAACATTAAAAAATAGCATGTTTATGAAAGACTTGAGTAAAGAAAGAAATCAAAGGACAAACTGAAACTTACTTGGAGACAAATGAGAATGAAGACACAAGCTACCAGAACTCATGGGTTGCAGCAACAGCAGTACTAAGGAAGTTTTTTGCAATTCAGGTCTAGCTGAAAAACCAAAAATGAGAAATCGCAAATAAACAATCTAACACTACACCTAAAGCGACTAGAAAAAGGATTGTAGCCAAAAGTCAGTAGAAGGAAGGAAAAAGAATTCGAGCAGAAATAAATGAAATAGATATTTAAAAGACAATCCAGAATATCAATAAAACCAAAAGTTGATTCTTTGAAAAAAATAAACAAAAATGGACAAACCTTTGCGTCAGCTCACAAAGGAAAATAGAGAAGTCTCATAACTGGAGTCAGAAATGCAAGGAGAGAAGCTACAAGAGACACGTCAGAAACACAGCATTGACCACTGTGAACAGCTGTATGCAAAACACTGGACAATCGAGGGCTTGGGCAAATTTTTAAAATCATACCGCCTACCAGTACTTACCAGGAAGAAATAGAAAACCTGAACAGACCTATCACAAGCAAGAAAATTAAAGAAGTAATACAAAAATTTCCTTCAAAATGAAAACCTGGAACCAGGTGTCTTTACTCTAGTGAATTTGACCACACCGTCAGAGAAGAAATTCTTCTCCCCCCAAAATGAAGAGGGGAACACTGCCAAACTCTATGTCACCACCATTACAGTGATACCAAAAGTAGACAAGGACAGCACACACACATTTATAGACCACTGTCTGATGAGCAAAGATGCAAAAATCCTCAACAAAATGTTAGCAATCTGGATTTAATATGTCAGAAGGTTCATCCACCATGACCAAGTGGTGTCGGCCCCGTAGATGTGAGGATAATTCCACATATTCAGATCTCTTCATGTAGTGCACACATCAGCAAAAGCAAGGAAAGATCATATTGATCATGCAAGTAGATGCAGAGAAAGCATTTGACACAATTCAGCACCCACTTACAAAAACTTTACGTAAAGTTGGGATGGAAGGAGCAAACCTCAACATACTAGACCATATATAATAAACAACAGTCAACATCATACTCGGTGGTGAAAAGCTGCAGGTGTTTCCTCTAGATTGAGGACATCAGCGTGAGCTGTACCCCAGGGGTGAGACAGGACTCTCACCACTGCTGTTTAACATCATACTGGAGGTCCTAGCCAGAAGAATGGCCAAGAAGAAACAAAAGGAATCCAAAATGGAAAAGAAAGAGTAAAAAACTATCACTCTTTGCAGATGACATAACGTATATAGAGAAAGCCCTAAAGATGCCACCCAGAACTACCAGAATTAATGAGTAAAGTCACCAGCTACAAAATTAATATATAGAAATCAATTGCATTTTATATGCAAACAATGGGATAGATGAGAATGAAGTTAAGAAAACTATCCCATTTACGATAGAGCCAAATAATTAAATACCCTGGAATGTACTTAACAAAGGAGGTGAAATACCTGTACAATGAAAACTACAAGGCATTGTGGAAAGAAATAAGATACAAAGAGAGGAAAACTTTATTTTATCCCATGGTTGGGAGGAATTAACATTGTTTAAATGGCCATCTTACCTAAAGTAATATATAGGCTTGATACAATCCGCATTGAAATTTCAATGGAAGTTTTCAAGAAAATAGAACAAAAATTTGAAAAATTTCTGTGAAATCACAAAAGACTAAATAACCAAAGCCATCATGAGAAAACAGACACAAGTGGAGGACTCACACTCCTGGATCTTGAGCTGTGCTACAGAAGGATAGTAATCGAAATTGTCCGGTGCTGGAATAAGACAGGTACATGATCAGTTACTTTATGACAGAGGAGCCAAGAGCTCACAATGAGGAAGGAAAAGTCTTCAACAAATTGTGTTGGGAAAACTGGACAGTCACATGCAAAAGAATGAATGTAGGCCATTCCTAACACCGTGCCAAAAATTAATCCAGAATGGGCTATAAGACTGGAAAACATAAAATACTAAGAAGACAACATAGAAAAGACTTTCCATGACATCAGTCATACAGAAGCCTTTGGGTACTCAACTCCAGCGTCAAGGGAAACAAAATGAAAAATGAACAACTGGGATGACATCAAACTAAAAAAGCTTCTTCACAGCAAAAAACACCAAAACAAAAAGACAACCTGTGGACTGGGAGAAGATGTTGCACATCATACATCTGACAAGGTCTTAATAGCGAAAGGTATATAAAGAACTCATAACGATGCAACGACAAAAGAATAACTCAATCAAAAATATGTGCAGAAGATCTGAATAGAAATTTCTCCAAAGAAAACATACAGATGAACAAGGACGTGAAAAGATTTTCCTCCGTCCATTATTAGGGAGATGCAAATCAAAACCACAGTGAGCTATCACTTCACACCCCTGAGATTGCTGTTACCCAAAAGACTGGTAACAAATGTTGACAGCATGGAGAAAAGGGAGCCCTTTTACACTGCTGGAGTGTAAACTGGTGTAACCCCTGTGGAGAACAATATGGAGATTCCTAAAAACAATTAAGATGGATCTACCATTCCATCCAGCAATCCCACTTTTAGGCATAGACCTACAAGACACATCAGAACACAGAAACACTCATCTGAAAAGCATAACCGCACCCGCCGTGTTCATGGCAGCACAGTTCACAGTGGAAGACATGGAGCAGCGTAACTGCCTGTCAGCAGATGCCTGCTCGAAGAAACTGTGACGCATGCTCGGTGCAGGGCTGCGCACCTGTTAAAACAGATGCGAAGTTGTGTCCTAACAACCTGGTGGAAATGGAGGGGTCATGTTCAGTGAAATAAGCAAGAAAGAAAAAGAAGAACAAGCAAAGGTGGTTTCCCTCCTGTGAAGTACAAAGAAACAAAACGAAAAACAAATCTCAAACTTCACAGGACACAAGACTGGCTTCCAGGGGGTGGTGGGGAGAGCACTGGAAATAGAGCCCTGGAGGTGGGTGTGGTGTGAAACAGGCTGTATGTAGGTTCAGTGCCCTGAAAGGCTTGTGGCAATGTAAGCAGAAGTGTGACAGCAGTGTGAAAACGGTTACAGTTCCAGCCATGTCAGCAAAATGGACCCAAAGGGCGCAGGACAGAAGCCTTTTCTGGTCTGTCCCAGGGATGCAGGAGCCCTCATCAGAAAGTCCAGCATTCATCGACATTAGCAGGTCAGAGGACATGCAGAAAAGACATTGAATAGAAATCGAATGTTTGTGATAAAAATTGTCATCAACCTAGGAACTAGGAACTATGAGTGTTTACCTCCCCCACCCCCCCAAACTTCTGCAAACGTTTGTAATGGTGAACCTTTGAAAGATTCCCTTTAAGTTCATAAACACATTCTGAATGCATTTTATCACAGTTGCTGCTTAACCATGGACGTGAGAACCTGGTCAGTCTGTACAGAGTGTGGGCTCCACGAGAACTGGAGTTTTCCTATTTTGTTGGAATGGTGCCTGGCACTTTGTAGGTCTTCAGTAAATGCTTATTGAATGAGTAAAACAAGAAAAATAAAATGTCTGATGATCAGAAAAGAGATAGACAGTTGTCACAATTCACAGATAACATTTTTTAAGGAAAGCGGACCGGCAGGCAGGAAGAGAGAAGAGGAAGAAGCACTTCATTTAGTTGTTCATCTGGGCTGTCTCCCTGGCTGCTGGACATGGACTGGTCCTGAGGGGGTGTGTGGACGTGCCGGCTGAGGTGGCGGGCCCCAGCGCTCCTGCACGGGGCACGCCCCCAACAGCGTCTCTGTGGATGGAAGCGAGAATGATCTAAGTCCCGTTAGAGCTTAGTGCCTCCCGATGTGCTGAGCGCAGAATCAGCGGAGTGAGCGGACAGCATTTCCCGTGGACGCTGGCAGCGCTGACATCAGACCTGGAAAATGTGCAGGTCTCAACATGGACAGCGACGCGTCTTGACAGGTGGTGAAGATTCAGTAGCTTGATTGCAGGTCATGTCACTTTCATAAATGATCCCCCAGGTGGATCTGGAGGTGCCGTGCACGTCGGCAAAAGCCCATGACGGGAGTTTCGGGGTGCAACAGCGACCGCGAGCCTTCTGGACTAAGCTTGTCGGGATGCCGAGGCGCCTCTGACTGCCCAGAGAGGTTGCCAGGAAGCCACTGAACAGACGGGCCTGGGTCAGGCCAGTGCCCCAGAGACAGAGGATGTGAGGTGGAGCTGAGGCGGGAGCTGGGCCGCTGCAGCCCGCAGGCCCTGTGGTCCTGCCAGGAGCTCAGGCTCTCTTCCAGGTCACGAGCAAGGGTGTGCCGTGGAGCAGGCCCTTCTGAGTCAGCAAGAAGAGCAGTCAGCCAAAGAAACAGGACAGGTAGTGTAGGCCAAGAGGCTCAGCCTTGCCCTTGACAGAGACGACCTGAAGTGACGTCAGAGGCCGTCCCCCGGGTGCCCCTCTGCCGAATTCGAGGTGTGCGTGGCACCCTGTGGGCTGGCGCGCGGCCTCCCACGGACGTGCTTCTCGAGATGCGTGCGCTGGCCTGGGTGGATACCCTCCCGTACAGGACTTAGGACCTGCTAATCCCGGGAGACAGGAAGGAAGGGCTCCGGAAGGGACCATGACCTGGGCTTTGAGCTGGATGGTGGGTACGGATGCTGTGTGTTCTCTGAACTGCACGCAAGCACACCTTTGTGTGTCTTTTATGGTGTCGATGATCTGAACGAGCAGGCAAAAAGCCCAAAGCTACCTGCGAATCAACGGGGAGGAGGTGTCTTTCCTGGCCCAGCTGCGCCCCACCGTGTCCCTGCGGGTCCCAGGGTGGCACAGGCTGGTTCTCCCTCCCCTGGGCTCCCCTTGGACCCAGGACAGAGGGGCCCAAACTTGAGCTCCCAACCGCAGGACACAGACCTGGGGGTCTCTGTGTGTCAGGTCCTCCGAGAGGGGTGCTGCGGCCCCAGCTCTGAGGGTCCGTGCCTTCCCAGAGAGCCCATAGCGAGCCCCCAGCCCCATGTGTCTCCCTGGGCTGCTGGGCCTCCACCCAGGTGGCTGGCAGTGGTGCAGACTGTACCCCCGAAGGAGAGCCGCCCCTGGCGCCGAGCCTGGTGCCCGGGGAGGCGTGAAAGTGCAGCAGCCCCTGGCCGTGGCCTGGCTCCCTGCCTGCGCCTGGAGGGGCCGGAAGGAAGCCTGCCTGAGGCTGGTGGCACCTTTTCGCATTTGTTGTCACGTCATATGTCACTTTGTGGATGCACTTTTTTCCATAGGCAAAAACATGAGTGTCAGTTGCTCCTCAAACCTCAGCAGAACAGCCCTGTCTGCGGGTGCTGGGAGAGGGTCCCCACGCCGGCACTACTGACATTGATCTCTTTGCCTGGAAATGAGAAACAAGTGTCTGTGAGTCATCTCTGGCCCGCACTACAGACAGGAGTGCGACCACGCCTCCCGTCCACCCAACCTGCTGTTGGTGTGTGCTGATTCGGTGCATTTTAAGCAAAATACGCAAAGTTGACCGAAATTCGAGAAATTTTCCAGTGAGATACTCGGTTTGAGGTTTTGCTTGTGCTGATGACTCATTTTCTCTCTCATTTTGTTTCTGTTCTTGATTTACCTTTTCCACCTGCCGACTCACGCCATCCAACAACACACACCGCGAACCCCGCCCCGCTGTGGCCCGCCCGCCTCACCCCTTGTAAATAACACGCTCTGTCCACCCATGAACATCGCATGCAGGAAACGGTTGGTTCCATGACTGCACATTCTTACCCTCCCTGCCTGCGCTTCCCCCCACTGCTCCTGCACCCCCTCGGCCTCTGACCTCCGACCTCGTGTGCTCGCCTGCTCCGGGCCTCCCGGGAGAATTTGGAGGTGGAAACTGTCCCTGGGCCAAGAGCGGGTGGGTTTCGTAGGAAAGACTGGCTGGAGTGGGGAGCGCCTGCCTCCAAGGGCCCGTGGTTTCTGTCACACAGTTGGCCCTCTGTTCTGGTCTCAGCCCACCAGCAGACAGGCTGGCCGCCTGCCTGGCACTGGGGAATGGAGCCTATTTTGTGGTGCAGAGGCGACCTATCGGGCTGGACACAGACAGGGTCAGGCGGGCAAGAGCCATAGGCTCCACCCCAGGGCCTTCGGGTGTCCTGTGCTGGCCAAGCTCTGGGGCACAGGCCTTGGGGATGTTTGAAGCAGACATGGAGAGTGTGACTAGAAAGTGGGCTCGTCCCTCAGGGACAGGGATGTAGGGCGGGAGCAGACGTGGGGAGTGTGACTGGGGAGTGGGCTCACCCCTCAGGGACAGGGACGTGGGGTGGGAGGAGATTCGGGGACTGTGACTGGAGAGTGGACTCATCCCTTGGGGATGGGGACGGAAGCAGACTTGGGGACTGTGACTGGAGAGTGGACTTGCCCCTCGGGGGCGGGGACAGGGATGGGGACGGGAGCAGATGCGTGATGCACATCAGCCGTGCAGGCCATGTTCTGGGCCGCGACGGGCTGTGTGCGTATCCAGTCTACTTATCTTCCCGTCCTCAGGCCCACACGGTGAGGCCGAGAAAGAGGGGTTTCCCTCGCAGGCTGCACGCCCGGTGCTCGTGGTGACAGGCGCGCCTGCGCTGAGTGGGACCAGGGATGCACCTCACGCGGGTCTTCCATCCTCGTAGCGCTCAGGCAACACCCCTTTCAGCCCGTTTCCTGGAACGTTCCTCCCTGCACCGTGTCCTGACGTCTCCGGAGCGCTGGGCCCGGCACCCCTGGTGGCGCGGCAGCCCTGCAGCCCGCGAGGGGCTGTGCCCTCGGGCGGGAGGACCCAGGAGGGCTGGCTTTGCCGCAGGCGCAGATGCCCACTGTGTGACAGACACCACAGGCTCCATGAGGAGGGGCAGCTGTGTGTGTGTTCAAGGGGCGTCTGAGGTCAGAGGTGACCGTGCCAGCCATGGGGGTGCCATGTGCTGCTCGTGGCCGTATCCTTGCGCAGCCCCCATGGGTGCAGCCAAGCGCTCAGCCCTTGTTCCCACTCGAGTGTCTGTGGCCGCCATCACCAGCCGTCCTCACAAGTCTCTAGGGCTGTCTGTCTGCTGCCACCCGATCCGGTGCCCACCGAGCGGTGAGGAAGGAGCCTGAGGAGGGCACTGCACACTCCCCGGGCGCGTTGAGTCACTTGGGTGAACGGTGCCTGCCCCTCCTCTCCTGCTCCATGTCCTCGGTGCCTGCAGGGAGCATCCTTGTCTGGCCAATGGAGGGCGCTGCAGCCCGCTCCTGCAGCCCGCCCCGGCTCCCTGGTGCCCCAGGAGACCCAAGGGGACCTGGAGCCAGCTCTCTGCCCGCTCCCACACCACACCCCTTGGGGGGCGGCCCCTGGTGGTGAGTGGGCCCAGTCTTGGCCATGGTTCCGGTTCTCACATCTGAGGCCCTGTGCCCAGCAGCACTCCCTCCCCGCCTGGTCCAACCCTGCTCTGTCCCCAGGGTAACTGTGCGCCCTTCTCCAGCATAGTCACCAGCCACCTGCCGGGACCAGAGGCCTGCCTCACGGCTGGAGACAGGCCACTCCCCCAGGGAGCACGTCCTGCAGAGTGAGGCTCAGCCAGGGTCCTTGTGTGCACCTGCCCTGCGCCAGTCTCACCGCACCTCTGTCCTCGCTCCTTTGTTCTCCACTGAACCAGCCGGCACAGGTGTCTTCACCTGCATGCTACATGCCCCACGTGGTAAATCTGAAGCTGGAGGGATGCAGAGGGGGCCGTGGCACTGGGCCATGGGCCCGCCGGCACGCCCAGTCCCCAGGGGCTGTCTGCAGGCCCAGAGCACCCCCGAGGAAGGGTCCGTCTGCTCTCGCCTCGTCCCAGCGGACTTCCAGGCAGGCCGGGCAAATGGGAAGGGCAGAGGAAGGTCGTTAGACCTCCCTTCAGAGGTCCTGGGGATGCGGGCAAGCCCTGGGCTGCCTGGTTGCACCCTGGAGAGACAGTAGGGTCGGGGCCGGCTGCAGGGACCCTGCAGCAGGAACTTTGTGTCCTTCCCGTGCTGGAGCGGGGCTGTCTGGTTCGTTGCATGTGGAGCGGTGGGGAGGCTCTGGCGGCTGGCTGCTGCTTAGACGCGAAGCGGTGGCTCTGTGGTCATCTCTCTCTCGCCCACTTTCCTTGGGGACCATGAGACTTGGGGCGCCAGGGGTGGGGTGCTGGTCCCCGTGTCCAACCGTGCTTCCTTCCTGCAGAACAACTTCATCAACCTCAGCTTCCTGCGCCTGTTCCGTGCCGCGCGGCTCATCAAGCTGCTCCGGCAGGGCTACACCATACGAATCCTGCTCTGGACCTTCGTCCAGTCCTTCAAGGTGAAGCCCTGGCGGGCCCGCCCTCCTGTCCTCGCTGGCCCCCCGATCTCACTGCCGTAGTTGGGACGCTGGCTGGTGGGGGAGACATGGGGTCCGGCGGTGGGCCTGGGTGCTGAGGTCTGCGTGGCCCCGGAGACCACTGTCCACTCTCAGACCGGGCGGGGCGGGGCAGGCGGGGCGGGCGCACCTCCTGGAGCTGACTCCACGGCCTCCACAGGCCCTGCCCTACGTGTGTCTGCTCATCGCCATGCTGTTCTTCATCTACGCCATCATCGGCATGCAGGTGCGAGGCACGGGGCGGCGGGCGGGCCACCTTCGGGTGCTGGCGGACGCGTCCCCACGCAGGTCTGGGGCTGCTGGGGGCACCGAGCAGTTGGCGGGGTGTCCGCTGGGAAGCGTCATGAGGCAGCCACGGGGGAGGCGGCACGCGCTGCTCAGAGAGGACCTAGTGCGTGTGGGGGCGGTGCTGGCTGAGGGCATCCCAGCAGCCTGTGCCTGTCGGTCAGTCTGACTGTCCAGGAGTTTGCAGGGTGCGGGGGACGCTGGCCTCTCACTGTTAGAGTGTCATGCAGAGAGTCTTTATTTTCCTAGCGAGTGCTTGGTCAGCGCTGTGAAAAAAGGCACCAGTGGTGCCCAGGTGTCGTTCTGGCCTCTGCCACACTCCACAGCAGGAACTCACTGCCCTCTGACGGCCGGAGGGGCTGGCGTCTAGGGGGACCGGAGACTTTTCTAAACTATTGTGGGGACTAAAGAGTTCTCTGGTTTAAAATGGCTGGGGTCTGTATTTTCTTCTGCTTTGGTGAATGCCTAGGAATATTTCTGTTCCCACCTCTGTTTTGGCAGGTATTTGATGCTCATGAACTTTTGAGGAGAAGCCTAGATTTTAAGACAAGTCCAGTCACTGACTTGTATTTTTAACCCTGAAAAAAAAAAGATTAAAATGGATAAATAGCTCACTGATTTTGCACAGAACTTTAACTTCGAAGGGGCCCATCAGAGTCATCCCGGTATCATGGCTGCTGCGGTCACCGCCTGCTTGTAAAGCCCGGGCAGCTGGCCCCAGGTCTCCGTTGCCTCACACACACTTGTACCCTGAGCTATGGGACACCGGGGCGGGCTCCACCGGCAGTCCCAGGAAGGGGGGCAGCCTCCTGCCCGTGACCCGCACACGCACACACACCCTCCTGCCCGCGGCCTCGGCTCCTGATGATTCAGTCACTCCCTTTTCCTTCCAGGTGTTTGGAAACATCGCCCTGGACGATGACACCAGCATCAACCGGCACAACAACTTCCGGACGTTCTTGCAGGCGCTGATGCTGCTGTTCAGGTTGGTGGGGCAGCCCGGCCAGGCAACTCCCTGGGCTCCTTCGGGACAGGGCGTGGGAGCCCCGCAGGCCTCCACAATCTCCTCTTTCTGCGCGTGCTTTTCCAAGGGCTCCTGAGCCCAGGACGAGCCAGAACAAAGGCCAGAGCCCTTGGACGGGCGAGCTCCCCATCTTGTTCTGACCCTTGGAAGCAGCCGAGAGGTCGCTTGAGCTGAGGCCTTGAGCTGCAAGGCCCGGGGGGCAAAAGTCTCGAGGGGTTCAGGCCGTGCTTGCTGGCCTTTCTGAGGCACAGGGTCTGCGCACACCCCCACCCGCCCTCCTTGCCATGGGGCCGTTTCCTGCACTGGTGGAACCCCGAGGGCTCGGGTCCCTGTAGAGGTGCTGGAGAGAGGCACGGCCCCGGGAGCGGGGACTGTCTGGTTCCATACAGACTGGGGAGAGGGGAGGCATGAATGTGTATTCTGACTCCAGACAGTCTTTCTCACTCTTCAAGCCTCCTGCCAGGCCTTGGGAGAGGGAGAGAGCTCTTCACCGTGTACAGGAGGTGTGCTGACATCAGACCCTGCCCGGGCCACCTCCCGTGTCTCTGGGCGCACCAATGCCATGCCAAGGCGAGGCCCGCCCTGACGGGCGCCCGGCACAGCCCATCCTGTGCAGAAGCCTCCTGGGGCTCATGGTTCTGCTCTCAGAGGGTGCGCAGAGCATACAGGCTTTGCCGAACTGCCTGGAGAGGCTCCCAGCTCGTGCTCTTTGCATCTGACGAACTAGCACCTGAGGGTTCCGCTTCCCCCAACTGTTACTCAGTTTTACCTCTTCGCTTGTTAACACCCTGCCTGTGCCACAGAGCATCCGAGGGGCGCCACGCAGCGAGCTGCTGTTTGGGCTCGTCTCTGAGCTCTCCCTGGTCTTATGTGGCGTGTGTGCGTCCTTCTCGACGTGGCAGGGCCACGCCCGCTGCCCAGCAGGAAGCCTCTCCTTGACGTCCTTACTGGGGAGCAGACTGGGGCACCACACAGGCACAGGGGGACCCCGGCCTCTGGCCCACCTGCACGTCTAGGGCACACGTGGTCCCTGGTGCTGGCTGTGTGCTCAGGAAGGTCCCAAGGGTGGCTGTTCCACTGGGGTGAGGGCGGCTGTTGGGGAAGCAGTGGAGGCTGGCTTGGCTGGAGTGGACTCGGCAGGACCACAGCACTGAAGGGTCGGGGCAGAGCAGGCGCAGACTGCGTGGGCTATGGGTGGTCCGTGGTTTGACCTTGGCAGTGAGGTCATTGAGGGCAGACGACTGGTTGGGGGCTGCTGGGCAGGCGGGAGTTGTGACGACAGCGAGGCCGTGGCGGCTCCATAGCCGCCTGGCCCCTGAGGGAGGAGGTGAGCCGGTGGTCAGGGTGAGGGCAGGCTGGAGACGCTTTCTGGATGGCGGGAGACACTGTCGGGGGGGGTCAGGAGCCGGGCAGGGTGGCACCCAGCAGTTTCTCAGTGAATGACTCACTTTAACATCGGGCACCAGAGGGACTTTGTGAGAAGCACCGTCCGCCCCGTCTTGTGTGTGCGGCTCTGAGGGCAGGGCCACCCTGCGGGTGCACCCTGTGGCCCGCGGCACGGCGCCCTGACCCCAGTGCTCCATGCCACGCCCTGCTCTTCAGGAGTGCCACAGGGGAGGCCTGGCACGAGATCATGCTGTCCTGCCTCAGCGAGCGGACCTGTGATGCGCGGGCCAGCGCCACCGAGTGCGGGAGCGACTTTGCCTACTTCTACTTCGTCTCCTTCATCTTCCTCTGCTCCTTTCTGGTGAGCGCCCCCACCACGTCCTGCTGACCCCGGTTCTGACCCGCCGCCCTCTCCTGAGAGGAGAGGAGGCCTCCCTCCCCTGCGGCTGCAGTCCTGCGGGCGGGCGGGGCTGCTGGCCTCCCCGCACTGCTCACGTGTGGTCGGGAAGGGCTCCGCCGCAGCGCTGGGCCAGAGCAGGCACGTGCCGCGGGGACGAGCCCGGTAATGCGCTGGCCGGGCTGGGGTTTGTGCTGGGTCAGCAGGAGCATGACCTGGTCTGCTACGGCCTCTGGTCAGAGGAGGCTGTGCCGTGAGCAGAGAGGCCTTCAACGTGGCCTGGAGAAGCGAGGTGGCGAGCTGGTGAATCTTAGAGGCTGAGCTGATAGGGCCGAAGACTGGACGCGATGTGAGAGGAAACGGGGAAGAGACTGCCCAGGCTTGCTGGGGCAGGATGCGCAAGCCTTCCCTGCTGTGAGGGGAAGCCGGGGCGTGGGGGGCGAGAGCTAGAGGCGCCTGCACATCTGCAGGCCGGAGCTGCTGCTGTTGTCGCTGGTGCTTGGTGACAGGACCACTGCACTGCGGAGGCTCCGGCCGGGCCTGCGTGCCATCGGAAGCGTTGGTGTCTCAGGGCCTCTGGGGGAGGCCGGCAGCTGAGTTTCAGACAGCTCCCTGGGAGACTGCACTGCATTTCGAGGGCAGCACCTCTGGGCAGTGTGGCTTGAGGAGGCCGGAAGCTCAGCCCTGCGGGGCCCAGGGGACGGGAGCACTGGCTCTGGAGCAGAGACGCAGCCCATGGAGCAGGCTGGGACGCGGGCAGGGCGGCGCCCAAGAGCGGGGAGGGCGTCTCAGGAGCCATGGCCGGGAGGCCGTGAGAGCAGCAGTCAGGGAGATGGAGCCTGAGGCCTATGTGCTGTGCGGACAGGCAGAGGCCTCTGTGAGAACAGTGTTTGGGTGTGGTGGAACCAGACCTTACTGCGGCCTCAGGACGTGATGGACGGCTGGGAGCAAGGTCATCCGGTCCCTCTGCGCAGAAGGCAGTGCTGCGGGGGCTGAGGGCTTACAGCTGCAGTCCAGCAGCCTCCCAGCCTGGGCTTCTTTCCAGCCAGCTGCTCTGCGGCCCCCAGGTGGGCAGTGTGGTGACCGCAAGAGTCAGGATGGAGGAGGGTGTGTGCAGTCGCTGCCTGTGGATGTGGGGTCAGCTGGGGACAGAAGTGAGGCAGGAGGGAGGGGTGGCCACAGGCCTCTGTGGACACAGGTTTGGGACACAAGTACTGGAAGTGAGCTGAGGGGCAGGCCCCGTGGGCAGAGCGGGCACCTCGGCGAGGCGGCAGCAGTCACTGCTCCCCAGATTCCGTGTGCAGGCGTTGGGAAGCCCAGGAGCAGCGGTCCGGCCATGGTCGACCCCCACCCGGCATTCGCAGCAGCAAGACAGTGTCGACGTAGATGCAGAGGTGCGGCACGTAGGCCCTGAATGCCTCGGTGGGGAGAGCCCGCAGATCAGGGCGTCAGCAGGCCGCGTCAGTCAGGCTGCAGGCACAGCTGTTGTGAGGACGGAGGCTCTGCGAGAAGGTGACAATCTGAGGACGCCCGCTGGTGCTGGGTGCAAGGCGTGGATGGTGCAGTGAGGGTGGGCGGTCGGGGAGGGTGAGCACTAGAGACAGAGGAGCCTGCATGTGACAGAGAAATAGGGAAAATCGACAACACGGTTTTCACCAGTTTCCCGGAGTCGCAGATTTGTATGTTGGGGCCCCCCGGGCCTCTCAGAAGACCTCTGAGCCGCAGGAAGGACAGGCTTGTGGAGAATCGCTATCCTGAGGTAGTGGGGGCGCTGTGGTCTGGACGCTGCCCACATCTGGTGCTGCAGCAGCCAGGCCCTTGCGGCAGAGCCGACCCCACCCGCCCGGCTCACGTGCATCTGCCGATGTGAGGGCCACAGAGCCCCTCGCCCGGGCCAGCAACTCCTGATAGGTCTAGGATGAATCGAGGAACCCCTGGGTTTAGCTGTCACTCTTCTCCAGAGAAGTGGGCGTTTGGTGGACACTGTCCTTGTGTCTTACCACCACAGACCTCCCACAGCTCTGGACCGACAGCGGTGAAGCGATGAGAGGGTCTGGGTCAAAGCCAGTCCTCCTGGCACCACCTGTCAGGTATGGGTCTTCAGGGTTACTCCTGCCTCGAAGCTCGTGGGTCTGGTTCTGTCTGGAGAGAGGTGAGGACAAGAAAATGGACATTGTGATTTGTGGGGTAGGACGATGTTGGTGAGACTCTGTCTTCTGACAGGTGTAGAGGGACAGTGACTGACAGTCCCTGATCACGTGCTGTCAGTCTCATGGAGATTTAAAGTTCAGTTTTTGTAGCGGTCTTGAGAAGGGCATCATGACAAATAGAGATGGTTCATGTCCTGTTCAGCCTGTGTTTAGAACCCAAGCTGTGGAAATGGGGCCTTCCTAGAAAGATGACAATCGCTGTAGTTGACTCAAGGAGGATTAGAAAATTCAAATAGATCTATGTAACAAGAAAGAGTTTGAATCAAAAACCTCACAACAAAAATAAAGTCCAGGACCAGATGGCTTCACTGGTGAACTCTAGCAAACACCTAAAAAGAATCAGCACCAACAGTCCTTACATGATTCCAACAAAGTGAAGATGAGGAATGCTTTCAAACTCATTCTAAGAGGCCAGCATTACCTCGTTACCAAAACCAGACAAAGACCACTAGAAAATTCCCTTTATGAATATTGGTGCCAAAACCCTTAACAACATAATAACAAAACTTGACAGCATATTAAATGGTTCATGTGCCCTGACCAAACAGGATTTCCTCCTGGAGTGCAAACGTGGTTCAGTGTGTGAGAAAGCACTACATTGAGAGAAGAAAGGGGAGGCGTGGTTATCTCAGCAGAGGAAAGCATATGACAAACTTTACTTCCTGTCTTGATAAAAACACTCAACAAATTAGGAATAGGAAGAAACTACCTCAACATAATAAAAACCATATGAAACACCCACAGGTAAAATTATACTCATTGATGAAAAAACTCAAAGGGTTGTTTTCTAAGACCAAGACCAAGGTGGGATGCCAGCTTTTGCAGGCCGGTGTTACACTGTTTGGTTTTTGAAGCTCTGGAGTACATTTTGAAGTAATTCCATACACTACTGGAGGTACCAGTCAAACCAGTTAGGTAAGAAAAATAAAGGGCATCCAAATTAAAAGGGAAGAATTCTAATGATTTCTTTCTGCAAAGACATAACTTATATTTAAGAAAACCCTAAATATCTTTTAAAAACTATTGGAACTAACATATGAGTTCAGCCAAGGTGCAGAATGTGAAAACCAATACCCAGAAATCAAGTGCAGTGTGCACATTAACAGTTAACAGGGAGGGGACAAAGGAAATGAGGAAACAATACCAGTTACAGCAGCATCGAAAGGAATCAAATACTCAGGAGTAAGCTGCACCGAGCAGGTAGAAGGCACACACAGAGAACGACAGGATCGCTGAAACTGAAGTAGACTCTATTGACTGGAAAGATGCCCTGTGCACGGAATGGAGACTTAATACTGTCAAGATGTCAGTATTCTCCAGAGTGACTTACAGGCCATTGCCACCCTGTGAAAACCAGTGCATCTTACAGAGAAGTAGAAAAAGCCATTCAAAACTGATACTAATCTTAAGAGGCTCCGAATAGAAAAAAAATTGTATTAGAAACAGACGTTGGAGGCCTTACCCATCTTGATTTCAAAGCATCAGTGATCGAATGGCCTAGTGCTGGCATGAGATGGACACGCGGCCAACAAGAGCAGGTGGGCCCAGGCCCTGGTGCAGGTGGTCAGGTGGGCATCAGCGCAGATGCTGAGAGCGTTCCGTGAGAGCAAAGTGCGAGATTTCAGTCAACAGCGATGGTAGCGCTGGACCTCTACATGGAGAAGAATGAAAGTGGACCCTCACCTCACACTATACACAAAAAATAATTGAAAATTGATCCACTGCTGAAACAATGACCACAGCTGTAAAACTCCCAGAAGAAAATGGAGTGTCTTCAGACCTCAACCCTGGTTAAGGATTCTTAAAACTGACAGCCGAAGCAAAGCAATAAAAGAAAAAATAAGGAAAGTGAGCCAGTGAAAATGAGAAACATCGGTGCACCAAAGGGCACCACCCGCAGAGAGAAAATGCAGCCAGTTCAGGGCAGACGCCGCTCACACACACGACGAGGGCCAGTTTACTAGAAATGTAGAGAAGTCTTACAAATCAAGAACAAAAAGACTACTATGCAAAAATAGGGAAAGGACTTAGTTGACATTTCTCCAAAGAAAATAAACAGATGAGCAACACACACGTAAAAACGCTTATCGCTAATGTTAGGGAATCAGAATCAAGAGTCACAGTGAGAGGCCACTTCATGCCCATGAGGATCAATATTAGAAAAACAAGCATAAGGACAAAACGAAACACGTCTTGGTGGAGACATGGAGACACGGGAGCCTGCACACTGGTGGGAGTGCAAAATGGGGCAGCCGTGATGGACACAGGAGGGTCGTGTCCAGAGTTAGAAACCAAGTTACATTGTGGTCAGCAATTCCCCTTCTGGGTTGCACCCCCAAAGAATTGAAAGCGGGGACTGAAACATTTTAGATTCACGTTCAAAGCAGCAGCCTCCACACAGCCGAGAGGCATAAGCACCCCCTGCGTCCAGCAGGTGCCAGCCTCCAAACTCGTAACGGAAGACAGTTCTTCTCCACTCGCCGCCTCGTGAATGAGCTTTGGAGACGTGATATGAAATAAAATGAGCAGCCATACAGGGAAAACATGGCCTGAGTGCACTGGCAGGTGGCACTGGGACGCCTGACGCATGACAGCAGGGCTGGGGAGTCCGTGCTGGCGGGTGGGCCGCTTCTGCAGGGTGGAGCTGTCCAGGGTGGTCGCGGAGGGGAGGTAGCGGCACTCCCGCCCTGCACACACTTCCCCAGAGTCGCAGATGGGCCTGCGCACTTCCAGTGCTGACGTGTAGCCGGACAGACGCGCTGAGGGGAAGCACAGCGTGCTCGCGACGACACCCAGAGTGAGCACGCGCCAGCCGGTCCAGCGTGGTGAAGGGCGGCTGCGGGCGGGCACGGGCGGCTGGCGAGGTGTGGGCTCGCGCGACAGGCAGCGCCGGGACCATGAACACCGCGGCCACGGCCAGTGTCGCTGCCATGGCCAGGCTCGCAGAGGCGGCACACGTCTTCTGACCTCCCGAAGGTACATGCGCACGTTGGGGGCAGTCTTCTCCGCGTCCGTTGCGGGTCACATGTGCACATGCAAGCACCTTAGGATTGTGTCCGAAGGGTCAGCGAAGCCGGAGGGGAGAATCTGCGCGACGCTGGCATCGACACACCACTAAGAAGTGAGTGGAGTTCTGAAAGTCCACCCAGACCCCGGTGGCCAGCAAATTTTTGACAAGAACGCAAGGCCACACGAGGGAAGCACAGACCCATGAAAACTGGTGAGGAGACAGCTGAACCGGACCCCTATTCACCTTTATATGCAAACTCTAGCTCAAAGTCCATCAAAGACCTGAACTCAAAAGAGCTGAAACTGTAAAGACGCCTCAGAGATGTGGGGCAGACCCTCCTGACATCAGAGTTGGCAAAGAGTTCTTAGATGTGACAGCAAAATCACGAGCAACAAAGAAAATAGATAATTGGACGTGAAATGTAACGTTTCATGCATCGAAGAACATTATTAAAATGTGAAGGAAGGAACCATATGACTGTTGAGAAAGCTCATCTTTGATAGGGAGTTAGTATTCTAGACCTAAGAAGAAATCTTACAGCTCAGTCACAGAAAGTCAGTCGGCCTCACGAGAAATGGGCAGAGTTGGAAGACACTTTTCCAGAGAAGTCACCCGGGCTTTGACCAGCGCGTGAGGGACCTGCAGCATCTCCAGTCCCCGAGGAGGCACGAGCAGTGAGGTGCTGCTTCGTGCCCGAGGGACGACCCCAGCGGTCACTTCAGCGGCAGGGAGTGGACGTCGGGGTGGACACGAGGAACGCCGCACGCTGCTGGCAGTCGTGAAGGCAGCGGTTTCTGTGGAAGTTCAGAAGTGTCTCCAGAAACAAACGCAGAATTGCTGTGTGGCGCAGCAGCCCCGTCCTGGGCACACCCCCAAGGAAGCCGAAAAGGGGTGTCCACATGGAAGCTCAGTGCGTGGATGCTGTAGCAGCAGTTGCCATAATAGCCAGAAGGTGGACGCAGCCAACGCCCAGGTGACAGGGCACAGCGAACGCTGCAGGGTCAGGCTGACGCCGGGCTCTGGCCTTGAAGCAGGCGCCAGATGGGAGGGACGGCACAGAGGGCTGCAGTCTACATGGTTCCTTGTTTGTGAGATGTACAAGCAGGCCTGCCCTCAGGTCCTGAAGGAGAGGCCCGCCAGCCGGGAGGGAAGGGGCCAGGGAGTGATCGCTGCACGCCGCGGACACTGCAGGCGCTCTGGGTGAGGGGGCTGTGGCTCGCAGTTCTGCCGTCACTGCACGCCCGGAGCGACGTGGGCCCTGCCCTGCTCGGGCTCCCAGTGCGTAGCCGCTGCGTCCCTGCTGCAGCGGTGCAGCCCACACACCTCCCGGAAACCCAGGTTCGTGTCCGAGGGAGAACAACCAGGCGACCAGCTCCTCCCCTCGCCTTCGTGCCCCTGCCTTTCCTTTAAAAAAAAGCTCCTTGTTAGCGTCTGGAGCCGAAATGACCGTCTCCAAAGCTGCTGCTGGGGAGGCAGCTGGGGGAGAGGATGGGCTGCCTGTGGCCGGAGTGAGGGCGGCCGCAGCTCTGAGCAGAGCCGGGCAGGGCGCACCTGCATGACCAGGGTGTGGTCAGAACCGGGTCCTGTGGGCTCTGACCCCATCCTTCCTCGGTGCTCAGGCCCGCCTGTCACTGCCCCTCCTCCTGTCCCGCAGATGTTGAACCTCTTTGTGGCTGTGATCATGGACAACTTCGAGTACCTGACACGGGACTCTTCCATCCTAGGGCCGCACCACCTGGACGAGTTCATCCGGGTCTGGGCGGAGTACGACCCGGCCGCGCGGTGAGTCCCGCGCTCGCACCCAGACAGGCGCACCGGGGCCCTGACCAGCCTCTCGGGGCCCTGCTCCTCGGGGGCCTGGGAGTCAGGTGCTCAGGTGGGGAGATGGCAGGTGCTTGTTGGAGAGAAGCAGGAGCAGCGAGCTGGCAGGCAGGCGGGAGCGGTGCGGAGGCATTATTTCTGCTTCATTCGCATCCCCGGCTCATAAGCCTGGGTTCCAGGCTTTCTTCTGAGCGAGCTTGTGTCGCTGCAGGCCAGCCGGCTCGGCAGGAGAGGGGCTGTGGGCAGCAGAGGGGCCCTCCCTCAGGGCCCCCACCAGGGCCTTTGTGGTTGGCAGTCCTGGGGACATGCTTCCTGAAGGCTCAGAACCCAGCCCCAGCCGTCTCCCCCAGGGACAGGAGCCGGCTGCACCCCTGGCTTCCCGCCCGGCCGCTGAGCACAGGCACGCGGCGACCTGTCATCGAGATCAGATGCGTCCTCTGGAAGGGGTGGAGTGTGGGGCCGCGGTGACTGTCAGCTGTGGCTTCTCTGCGAGACAAGCAGGGTCTCCTGAGGGAGGGCTCGGGGTCGAGGTGTGAGGCCATGTGCACAGGGGAGCCCTGCACCCTCACACCATGTGCACCGCCCGTCTCTCCACCGCTCGCTCACTCAGGTGCTCACTGTGGGCTCCTGTGGGCATGTTCTCTGCAAGGCCAGACCCCAGGACACGCCAGGCCAGGCTCTGCTGCTGCTGGGCGTGTCGGCCAGGGCTGGGCCCCGCTGCCTCTCCAGTCCCTCTGCCCTGCGTGTGGCCCCTCTCCCCAGAGTGCCCGGCTCCTGCCGGTTTTCTCCCACGCGAGCTCAGCCAGATTCCCTCACCTCTTCTTCATGTAGACCCTGGAGCCGCACCCCAGCCTCGTGGGCCCAGTGAGGGCCTGCGCATCGGAATGGAGCACTGCCTCCCAGGGACCTGGGGCACAGCCCGTCGTGGTCACAGCACCTCTGAGCATCGCCTGCAGACATGCTCAGTTTCACAGTCAGAGGCAACGTGACATCTCCTCACGCTTCATGATGTGCGTGGTCTTCCTGCGCCATGCAGCCTGTGGTCATGGCCTGAGGCCTCGCTCGGCACACTTGCTGCAGTGCCCAGTGACGCTAGACTACCCACACCCGAGGCCTGACCCTCGTCAGACAAAGGCCGGGAGTGTTACCGCACTGTGTTCTAAACAAATGCCATTTCAGGCACTTTTCCTGGAAGACAGTATGTGGCAGGAAAGCAGAGACCCTCTGTAGGCTGGGAGTTGGACGAATGGACGAAGGAGAGTTAGTGGAGGCCAGAGGGAAGCGAGGCGTTCCCCAGCCCTTCATGATCTGTGGGCCTGCGACCCGGCCAGCCGCAGGTTGGCAGTCAGGACCAGGCACAGCCCTCCAGCTGCCGCACGTGGAGAGGCCGGCGCTGGCCCTGCAGGTGCAGGCAGGCAGGGCGCTGTGGGTGGGGACGATACCTGCAGCTACCTCGTGACAGAGCCACCACCCCAGTGCAGGCAGGGCAAGTCTCTCACTTGACCAGACAGGTGCCGCGGTACGGGCATCTGTTTCCCAGGCGACCACTTCACTGTCTCCTCATTTGGGGCCGACTTTGAAAAACAGCAAAACTTCTTGAAATTTCCCAAGTTCTCGTGTGTGCACACAAATGTGGCTCCGTAAATTGTGCACCAGTGCCTATGTCCCTGGGTGCCTTACACACATGAGTGGACATGTGTGCAGCTGGGAAGATGTACGCATGCGTGCACATTGGGTGTGCCCCCGAAAGTGTGTGCACACCTGCAGCCTGCTCGTATGCGCACACGTGTCGAGTGTGCACGTGCGGTGTGTGTGCATGCACAGATGAGGAAGGCACGGACTTGCTGCTCTCGGTGCCCCCCAGCCTCAGCCTTCAAGTGAAGTTGGTCACCCGAAGAGAATCGCAGTCGGGCCCGACGGGGTTCGTGTGCTGCTGTGTGCGCTCACCCCTCCAGTCGCCCCCAGAGGCCCCTGTGTGCTGACGAGCCAGCGTGCTCTTGGAGGCTCTCCCAGGGAGCCCTTTGTGAGGCCGGGGCATGCAGGAGGGAGGCCACTGCTGGCTGAGGGCAGGGCAGGTGTGCTCAGCACCCACGGGTATGGGGCACTGAGCTCTGGAGAAGGGCAGAGGTGCAGAAGGAGGCCGGGGGCGTCTTGCACAGTGGAGGGCAGTGCAGCGGGTGGAGGAAGCTCCTGAGATCGGGCTAAGTGAGGAGGTCCACTGGTTTCGTAAGCGGGGGGACTGTTCCAGTCAGTGAAGATCTGGAGTGTGGCCGGGCTGGGCCCACTGTCCAGGTCCAAGGCCAGCAGACGCTGTGCCTGGGCCCGCAGGGGCTTCCCGCCTCTGCTCTCTGTCCAAGGTGAGCACCGTGTGCTTCAGAGCTGCTGCTGCAGCCACGGGAGAGGCAGTGGGTCAGCACTGACGGTGGCCACCGGGACCCCAAGGGAAGACACGACTCTGGGGGCAGAGCCAGGTGTGAGCCGACGGGAACCTGGGCTCAGCGCTCGGGGAGCTGGGCGGTGGGTGCAGAGCGGCCTCCAGGCACTTGTGCTGGCGCCTCCTGCCTGCCTGGCTGGCGCTGCCTTGGGGTCACAGCTCCTGGGAGACCACGCTCCAGGCTCTGTGGGAGCTGTCCAGCCCCTGGCCTCTGCCTCTCACTACTGGCAGAGCCCGACTCCCTCCGCGGCCTGGGCAGGCAGAGGCGGGCGGGGCGGGGGGCGGGGCGCCTTGGGCTGTGGCTTTCATAACCTGTGCTTTCCTTTCCAGTGGCCGGATTCTTTATAAGGATTTGTACTGTTTGTTGCGTTGTATTGCGCCTCCCGTTGGCTTAGGGAAGAACTGCCCTCGTAGGTTGGCCTACAAGGTTTGCAACTTCAGAGCCTCCATCTCACACGCTCCAGCTGCTGGAACGCACACAGCACACACTCCTGCCTGGTCTGGAATGCCAGCACCTCCCCTCCTCCCCCTGCCCTGCCCTGCCCACCAGCCTTCTGGACGCTTCAGTCCCATCTAATCTCCCACCCTCCATCTGGCCGGAGAAGGCAGCCACAGAGATAGCGTGCAGAGGGTTCCTGGTTGGTCCATGAGGGTGAGGGCCGGCCCCTGGGGCCTGCCTGTGCCAAGGGAGCAGCTATCTCCCTGCTTCGCCTCTGAACTCTCAAGGGTGGCCCGGCGGCCAGACAGGCCCAAGGCCAAGGGCCCAGCAGAGGGGCGTGTGCAGGCAGGCAGGCAGACCAACAGCAGCTGCCCCCCGAGTCGAAAGCACCCGCCAGCGGGTTTCCAGTCTCGGGAGAACAGGGCAGAGGCAGGGGGCCAAAGACCAACCCTGCGGTACCTCCGGGGTGGACCTGGGCCCGTGCAGTTGGGGCCCTGGGAGAAGAGCCAGGCCCCCGCAAACCCCTTTCTCTCCTGGGTGGTAAGTCCCACTCTGTCTCTAGGACACCACACGGGTCCTGCAGACAGAGTTCCAGGGGTGGAGGTGAGCTCCAGGCCCGGGGGCTGTCTACCATGGAAAATGAAGCCGCTCCAGACAGCGCCCTGAACCTGGACCCTAATCCGTGTGTTGGTCACAACCTGTCCTGACAAGAGTCAGAAGGGAGCAAGAGTGGCACCAAGCTACACCCCGCCTCAGCTGTCCCTCGCCCCTGTTCTCCACCCAGCCCTGACCCCAGCAGCAGCCCTGCCTGGGCCAGCCTCAGGTGCCGCTGGGCTAGGAGCAGGGCAGTCTGCCTGGAGCCTGGGGCTCCCCACAGAGCAGCGAGGTGGCCCTTCCTTCTGTCTGGCCTTAGACTTCCCCATGCTGCGTTAGCTCCAGAGCACTGGGAGCAAATTGAGCACCGAGGAGGCCGCCGTCTCAAGCCGTGGTCTCAGGCTGGCCTCACGGGTCACCTAACCCCGTCTGCGGCTCTCCTGACATGGTGAATGCGCTCTTCTCCCATCTGGCACTATCTCTGGTCTCTTAAGAGTCACATGTAACGCTGACAACCCAAAGCCGCCCTGATGCAGCCCGTCCTCATCCCTCCATGCTCATTAGCCAGGCGCCGCCCTGCCCACATGAGGAGGCCGGGCCGCGGAGGGACAGAGCCTCAGGACCCCACGCACTCTGGCCTTTGGCAGCCTGTGACGCCGGTTAACTGGGTGTGTTCTTCTCTCCTCCCCGCCCGCGGCCCTCCTGCGGACGCTGCTGCACTGGCCCTGGGGGTCTCCAGTGGGCGCATCAGTTACAGTGACATGTTTGAGATGCTGAAACACATGTCCCCGCCCCTGGGGCTGGGGAAGAAGTGTCCTGCTCGCGTGGCGTACAAGGTAGACCCCTGCTCGCAGCGCAGGCTGTCTGCTGGCTGGCCGCCCTCTCCTTGTCCATTTGCCTGTCTGCTGCTCCG
This sequence comes from Solenodon paradoxus, assembly GCA_004363575.1. NCBI lineage: Eukaryota > Metazoa > Chordata > Mammalia > Eulipotyphla > Solenodontidae > Solenodon > Solenodon paradoxus. Next base: position 28,076 of record RJWH01003869.1, on the reverse strand, counting down.
CTGCCCCACTGTTCTCTGCTCCGCCCCAGTCTCCTCTCCCTTCCAGCGGGACAGGGACACCGTGATGGTGTCTCTGCAGCCCCCACACCCCGGCTTCCCCTCCGAGAGCCCCACGCCCTCACCCGTTTCCGGCTCTCTCCCAGAGGCGAGGGCACACCAGCTTCTGTCAGGCTGTTTCGTTCTGGGCTCAGGACCGGGCCTGGTTCCACTGTCCCCGAGCCCTTGACATGGTGGAGTCGTCCAGCCCCCTGGCCTGACCTCTGACCTTGGGGGCCTTAGAACCCGCCCCCACTCAGCTGTAGTCTGCCTGGGAAGGAGTTACCCAGGGTTCGGCAGGTCCCCTGTGGGGAGCGGCACCGGCCACTGAGCAGGTGCTTGGGGACACCAGAGGCCGCTGCAGGATGAGGACAGCCCCCAGGCACAGGGTTCCCAGGTCCGTCCCCATTGCTGAGGCTAAGCTGATGGGACAGAGTAAGGGCCACCACCCCCCTGGATGGGTGGGCAGGTCACGGGGCACAGCCCACACCTGCTCCACCTGTCCTCAGTCACCCCAGTGTAGAAGCATCGTCCCCCTCTAGCACCTGCCCACCCAGAGCCCCCAGCCTGTGGCCCCAGTCGGGGCCCTCCTGCATCTCCTGCCTCCCGCCCCGAGCTGCCCACCAGCTGCCCACTGCTCTGCCCATGCAGCAGGTGGCTCCCTCCCTGCCCCAGCCGCATGCCTGTGCCTGTGCCTGTGGAGCCCCCTGTGCATGGCTGCAGCTTTGTCCACAAGGAGGAGAGCTCTGTCCACGCCGACACGGGCCCGGGAGTCCAGGCAGGGCAGGCCAGACAGGGCTGTGATAGGGAAGCCTTTGAAGCCTCCCCTGGATTCCAGACCTGAGGATACTGGGGCGGGGTCAGGGTGGGGACTGGGTGGCTCTGGGAGCTGGGGAGGCCAGGAGAGGCACAGTCTGTGGCGGAAGGGTCTGCCTGAGCAGATGCGTGTGACCCTGACCTAGGCCCTCCTGGACCTGGCCCTTCCCGGCCTGGCGGGCAGAGGGGCTCTAGGGAAGGCCCTGGCAGAGCTCTCCTCTGGCTGAGTCACTGCTCGCCTCTCCCACCCCGCCCCCGGTCTGGACCCCCGGCCCTCTGCCCCATCCCCCGCGGGTGCTGTTCACAGGAAGCCTTGCCCCGGCTGCACATCTCGCGGGTGCTGCAGGCGACTGATGTGCCAGTGGGGCTTTGCCGGCATTCGGGGGTGTCTGCGCTCACACTACAGGCCACCCCATTGGGCTGAGAACTGGACTTGGGGCCTGGATATTGGTGGCAGGAGAGAGAATGGCCCTCCCCAGGGAAGGGGCTGGGGTGTCCCTCTCATAGGGTGAGGCCTGCTGATGATAGGAGATCCCAGGGAGGTCCCTGCACCCCCACTCGCCCCATCCCGTGGCAGGCGGCACGTGCGGCAGGGAGACCATGGGCTCCCCACGCCAGCAAGTAACCTGGCCCAGGGCCCTGGGACCCTTCTCAGCCCCCTTCCTCCAGGGGAGCTTAGGTGCCCTGAGATGGAGGAGAACAGTGGGCAGCAGGGACTGCCTGTCTGACCTGCGACCTGGCTGAGCTGCTCCCTGCAGAGCCCTAAGCTCCTGGCCGCGCCGGAAGCCCAGGCAGTTCCATTTGTCCAGCTCCTTCTAACGAAGGACCCTTCTCTGAGCTTTCCCCTGCACCTTGGCAAGGGGTGTCCCTGACCCCTTCCAGGCCCAGTGGTGAGAGGAGGAACTTCCCAGGCTGCTGTCCTGCCCCACGGTCCAGAGGGATGCATCTGGCTGCAGGTGGGGAGACGAGGTCAGGAGTGCCTGCAAGCATGGGTCTTCCCTGCTGCCTGAGCACCATCCCAGGCCTCCTCAGGCCAGGCTGCATGCTTTCCCAGCCCTGGGCAGTGGCAGGGCCCCCTGGCTGAGGGGCACGTGGTTCCAGGCCAGGCCTGCTAGTCTTTGCCTGGACTGCTGCTTCCCTGCAGCCAGGAGCATCCTCAGCTCAGATGAAGGTGGGGCCGAGGGCAGTGAATGCTGGCAAAACCCCAGTCCATCCTGCCCTGCGGGCAGCTGCAGGGCTCGCCCTGGAGACCCAGCCCAGTCCCCCGGGCCTCAGCACCGTTCACATGGGGCAGGGGCCCTGCAGGCCTGGTCTTGACCTGCCCCCTTGTCCCCAGCGTCTGGTTCGCATGAACATGCCCATCTCCAACGAGGACATGACTGTCCACTTCACGTCCACACTGATGGCGCTCATTCGGACCGCACTGGAGATCAAGCTGGCCCCAGGTGAGCAAGGCAGCCTCGGGCACCAGCCTGGAGGCTGTGGTGGGAGGAACGGGCCTAACCAGAGGCTCCCAGGACCCTACCTGCCGGGCCCTGGGGCCACCCGGCACACACTGTGCATTGTTTCCCGTCCTCGGACAGCGATGCTGGGAGGTGGTGGGTAAGTGTCTTGTGCAGTTGTCCAGAGCTAAGAAGCCAGTCCACTGCTGGCCGGCTCCTCTCTCGAGGTGAAGGGGTCAGTGTGCCCTCTGACCCTCATGCCAGCCCAGCCCAGCCCAGCCCTCCAAAGCTGCATTTGGGGCCAATCAAGGAGAGAACTGACCTCCAGCACCCTGCCCTGCATGCTGCTCCTTCCCAGCGAAAGTGCGAACAGGGCCCTTCACCTCTCAGCGCCCTCCTCCCGGCACCTGCCCGAGTTGGAGCCCTGCAGGTTACTTGTCAGCATATGGACATGCTCTGACCCCTCCTAAGGAGGTTCTACCCCTGACAGTTTCCACCTCCTCTCCCTTGGGGTGGCACCCCTGGGGGCCTGGGCTCTCTGCCTGCTGTCCCTTCCAGCTGTACCGTCCCAGCTGGCTGTCCCAGGGCCTTAGCCGGCTGCTCTCAGTTGTCACACCTTTCTCTGCCTTCTCTCATCTCCTGACTCCTGACTTGCGGGGCCAGCTCTCTGCCACTTGCCACCTCACCAGCCGCCGGCTCCAGGTTGCTCATTCTCGCCAGATCTGCCATCCACAGCCGCTCACCTTCCCCAGGGCCCCTGCAGACACACAGCCGCTCACCTTCCCCAGGGCCCCTGTGGACACACTGCTGGGGCCGGTTGGGCGGGCAGCGGGGGCTCCTCGTCCCGCTGCTGGATTTGCTTTCAGTCTCTTCCTGACCCTATTTTTGACCCATGTCTGACCTCTCAGCATATTTTCTGACTGCCTTCAATATATATGCAGAGTACAGCCACTTGTCGGCCCTAGCCCACTGACCCTCAGTCAGGAAAGTTAACTGACGTCTAGCCAGACTGCGGGGAGAGAAGTGGGCAGTGTGAGGCACAGAGGCCATCAGCACAGATTGTGCCCGCGGTGACGGGTGCCTGTCACACGCCGCAGGCCTAGCAGAGACGCCCACCGGGCGCAGTCAGCAGATGTCCCAAGGACCAGGGTTCTGGAGCAGGGACATGGGGCTGGGGTGGCTGCAGCCAGGGTGAGCGGTGAAACAGATATGCATGCGCTGTTTCCTCCTCACTCCTGCCTGCACCTTTCCTCAGAAAAAATCCTGATCACCTTTCTATTAGGAGCTTCACCAACTTAAGTGAAAAAATTTCTTGACGCAGACTATCACGCTCATTCAAAAATACATAACCTCAAAAAGGATAGAACCTGAGTACTTTTAATGAAATTCATAAAGAAAACTGCCTTTATTTGCAATTGATACAGTTTTACAGAAAACCTAGAGTCTACTTTAAAGATACTAATAAGGCTGAGGTATCCATAAGCCACGAAATGCCAGGGATGTGGGGGGTCCCAGCACTGACAGAAGTAAGGGAGAAGGACCCTTTAGGCACTTGTGAGCACCAACCCTGCCCGCGCTTGGAATGTTGGCATCAGTCAGCAGTCTGTGTTGGGTTTTTTACAAAGAAAGGTGCAGGTGCGAGTGGAGGCCGGCAGGCCCAGAGGACGCGAGGAGGGAGAAACATCTTCCCTGAGTTGTTCGTCTTGGTTGGTCCCCCAGCCCCGGCACCTGAACCCAGGTGGATGAGGGTGGGCTGCGCTCGGCTGGGAGCGGCCCACCCAGTCACTGCGCCACCAGGAGGCGCCATCTGAGCTCATTCCTTAAAAAGTTACCAGCACGGTAGCAGGTTATAAGGCAAATATAACAAAAATTAAAAAGTCTTTCTACTAGTGATTCACAAGTGAAATTTTCAGAAAAAGTTCTGTGAAAATAGCATGGACGATAGAAACTACTTCTGTGTTTCTGGGTAACTGAAATGTGTGAGTGTGAGCGCTGTCTGCCTGGTACTGGATTGAAAACGGAAGAAAGACCAGAAGCCCTAAGTAGGTTGAGCGCTGTGTCATGTTCATTGATGGAAGACTCTCAGACATCAGTCCCCCTCACGTTGATCATAGAATCGTGATCTCAGAATCCCAACAGGCTTTTTGGTAGAAAATTAAAAATCAGTTAGAAAGCTTATCTAGAAAAACAAGAGAATTAGTGACAATTCTGAAAGAACATTGCTGGAAAAGCCTCCCTGCCTGAACCCAAGATGTCCTGAAGCCACGCTGACCTGGCCCCAGACGAGGCACGCGGCATAGTGCACTGGTTTCTAAGGCGCAAAAGCTGTTGGTGGAGAAAAGACAAACTCAGCAACCGGTGCTGGAAAAAAGGCCACTGTCAGCCAGGAGTGGTCTTGATGCTTCTCTCCGTCTGCCACTGCCCTCCCGAGATCCCACGCGGCCTGGCTCGGACAGCAGCATCTGAGCTCTGGAGGCTGGAAGGCCAAGACCAAGGTCCCAGGAGGTGGGTCATGTCCGGCGCTGGCGGGTGGTGCCCCCCCACGCCCGCTCTGCCAGTGTGGCTGGGGCTCCGACCTGTGGAAGCGTGACTGGTGTCTCTCCAGGTGAGGACACAGCCTCAGTTCATCTCTCTGCCTAGGCCTGGCCACACAGTTGCCCTGAGCAGTGGTCCCCAGTGTGAGTGGAGAGGGCATAGTCCGCAACCCACACCTGGCACCTTCCCCCAGTTAACTTGAAATGGAGCGTAGAAATAACTGTAAAGCTAGTAGTGAAGAAACCCCTGGGAAAAAACTGGCCGTTTTGAGGTAGAGATTTCTTGACAGAAAAGCACAAGCCCTGAAAGAAACAACTGTTCAACTTTAAAATTAAAAATTGTGGTCTAGACACAAGAAAATGAAAAGCCACAGACATGCAGGATATCTTCACAAAGCGCATCCACATTCCAGAAGATAATGATCTCACAACTCCGTAAAAAACCACCCAGTTTAGTGGGAGGTGGTTGGGAGCAGACAGCAGATAAGCTGGTGGACACCATCGGCCCGCAGAGAAGCCCCAGACACCCCACACGGGACACGCGTGCCTGCCACGGGCCTGACAGTGCGGGGAAGGCGCGAGGCGGGCCCAGCCTGCAGGCCCCCATGAAAGCGGGCGGTTCCGTCCGGCCACTGCCCGGCCTGTTGGGTGAGAGACACGTCCATCTCCAACGCTGCAGCCACATCAGAGGCCTCTGCTGGGCGTGTCCGCACGTCCGGCCCCACCCCGCCCCTCGAGGGTGGCAGCCGACCTGGAGGGAGCACGCCCTGAAGCACACGTGCTGGGGCCGGTGCGTGACAGTCCCGAGGCAGATGCCACCCGGGCAGGCGGGACCCGCAAAGCCACCTTGGGTGAGGCTGGACGGCACAGGACTGTTTGTCGGAGCCACAGAGGGGCGGGAGGTTGAAAAGCCAAATCCACAGGGCGGCAGTCAGTCCTGAGACCCATGTGATAGGCGAGTTGTTTCATTCTGCAGGTGTCTCATCTCAGCCCCTCCCACCCCCACTGCCCCTCCACGCCCGTGGGGACACACGTTTTGGTTCCGTGTGCCCTTCAGAAAGTCACCTGTTTGAGGCCTTGTGGCCACGTCTCCCACACTGTAGCCCTGACCCATTTGCAGCCCTTCCCTCGCCCCTGGCTTCGCTGTTAGCTTACCCGACTCTGTCGTCACCTTCTACAATAGTCAGATGACCCCAGAACGGCGTCTTAGTTCCATTGCCACAGACAGCATTCAGCAGGCACTGTAAGGAGTGCTGGACGGTGGTGCCGCCCCCAGCCCCCCACACTCCACAGGGTGCTCAGGCACACCCTCGGGGGTGTCCCCTGCGCCCGCGTCCAGCCTTGCCCCCTCCCCATGCCTGGCTCCACGGCCTGCTGCTGAGGTCTCCCCCTTCCCACCCAGCCGGCTCGAAGCAGCACCAGTGTGACGCGGAGCTGAGGAAGGAGATTTCCTCCGTGTGGGCCAATCTGCCCCAGAAGACCCTGGACTTGCTGGTGCCACCCCATAAACGTAAGTGGGCCAAGAACCCCGCCTCCCAACCTGCGTTCCCCCCGGAAGCAGAGCAGGAGCCAGCAGAGTGACGGTCCAGCCGTGTCACCACGGCCTGCAGGGCCAGCTGATGGGGCGGTGCTGTGGGAGCTGCGTTCTACAGCGAAGGCCCTCTGTGCCCCTGTGGGGAGTCTCTCGTGCACCCTTAGAAAAGGCAGGGTTCCTCCCATCAGAGGTGCAGAAGGGACAGTGCTTGAGACCAAGCCCACAGCACTCTCCTGGGAGATGCGGCCTGGGGGGCACCTGCCAAGAGGGCACCCGGCATCTGTATCCCCTGTGCTCATGACTGTCCTCTCCCTTGTCTGCTCTTCTCCAGCCGACGAGATGACGGTGGGGAAGGTCTATGCAGCCCTGATGATATTCGACTTCTACAAACAGAACAAGACCACCAGGGACCAGAGTCACCAGGCACCTGGAGGCCTGTCCCAGGTGCCGCGTCTAGATTCCCCATGGGATGGTGCTGGAGACTGCAGCCCTGCTGTGGGGACGTGGGGATTTGTGCGACTTGGGAGGTTGGGGAGAGATGAGGGGAACCTGTCACCCCCTGATGTCGCCTTTCTGAGATAAGGGCTCCCACACAGCCCAGCCTTCAATGACCGCTCTGCACTGTCGGGAAGGTTGTCTGAGGTTCCCTGCCGACCAGAACATCCACCCCTGGGATGGGTGCCCAGAGCTCACAGCACAGCCCTCTCCCTGTGTTTGCTGCGGACACCCCAGCTCTGAAAGCACTCAAGCCTGCCCACTCCTGGGCCCCTACTTTGTCACTTGTAGATAAGGAAACGCAGGCTCCAAGAGTGACATTTCATTCCTGAAGTTACTTACAGGTCAGGATGGGGTGGCCCCGCCTGTCTCTGGTGGGGCGGGGACAGCGTGGGGTGCCCACAGACAGGGAGCTGCCCCAGAGCCTCTCCTGTCGTCTCCCCACCCCCTGACCCCCGCAGATGGGCCCTGTGTCCCTGTTCCAACCTCTGAAGGCCACACTGGAGCAGACACAGCCGGCCGTCCTCCGAGGAGCCTGCATCTCCCTGCGCCAGAAGAGCTCAGCCTCCCTTAGCAACGGTGGTGCCATGTGAGTGCCCAGCGCCCTCACTCCAGGGGCCGTCCATTCGGGGCACCCGGTCCCAGCCCAGTGTCGTGCGGGTCCCCCACCCACACCCATCTCCTTGCAGGGGTTCCTGTGGCGCTGCCGGACTCTAGTCCAGCCTGCCAGCCGTAGTGGCTCTGCAGGAGGCTGTCACCCTACCCACAGAGCAGCTGCCTCGGACAGTGCAGAAGGGCTGGGCTGATCTGGACGGTCCCACCCCGGGTGGCCGAGGTCTCTGCTCTGGCCCCTCCCTGGCCTAGGGCGCCTGCAGATCTTTGAGATGTGGTTTGTGGCCAGCCAGCTCTGTCCCCACCACACTCCCTCAGCACAAGGTGGCCAGCTCAGCTCACCACTGTCCACAGGGCTCTTGGTAATGGACCACCAAGGACATGATGGCAAAGGAGTTGCTGTCTCCACACGGGTCTCGGGTCACTGGCCTGGCCATCTCTCAGCCAGGGCCGTGGGCACAGGTCCAGCTAGTAGCTCCTGTGGGGTGGACCCCAGAGCAGATGAGAGGAACCTGGGGTCCCTGCACCCCACTGGCCAGGCCCCAGATCGGGGTGGGGACTCCTGGGGACCTGGAGAACCTGCCCAGCGAGGGCAGCCCTTCAACAGCACCAAGGCAGACCTGACCGGCCGCCTGAGGGAGCCCATCGCTCCCTCCCTGAGGGCAGTGCAGGCAGACGAGGGTGCCTCTGGGTAGATCTGAGATTAGCATCTGGTTCAGGAAAGCGAATGTCAGGCGTGTCACCACCTCTGTGTATGTTCTTTCGCTGCATGCAAAGGTTCCCACCACCGTGTGCGAACGTGGGGCCTGGCACTGGCCGCTTGTCTGCGGCTGTGTGGAGGCTGCTGGAGGGGACTCTCGCACCCCTGGAGGCAGGACATCCGTCTCTGAGCCCCAGGGCGGCTGTCTGGTCAGAAGGGGCTGCAGCTGCAGGGCCTGGCGGACATGGGCCGCTCAGGGCCACGAATGGCTCCGGGGAGGTGCAGATGCCCGTTGCCCATCAGCCCCGCAGGGGTCTGGGTATGAAGGAAGAAAGGCTCGGGGTGTGTTAGAAGTGCCCCTGCTGGCATGGGCTGCAACCTCCCGTGGCCCTGATGGGAGCACAGGGCTGGCACCCCAGCCCTGGAGCAGGCCCTCTTGCTTGGGGGCGCCTGCACTCAGGGCCTCACCTCTGCGCCCTCCAGCCTGGAGCAGGGTGCGGGTGTCCCTGCGGGTTTCAGCTCAGTCCTGGTGAGTGTCCAGCACCGCTTCTCTCCTCACAGACGAACCCAAGAAAGTGGCATCAAGGAGTCGGTCTCCTGGGGCACGCGGAGTACACAGGAGGCGCCCTGCCAGGCGCGGGCTCTCCTGGAACGTGGGCACTCCACCGAGATCCCCGTGGTGCAGCCCGGAAGACCAGTGAGTGGAGCGGGGCGGGGCGGGGCGGGGCGAGCGGGTGGGACACCTCTGACAGGGATGGGAGTGATGGCTGCTGTCCCCCCCAGGCCGTGGATGCACAGGGGCAGAGCACAGCTGTGAGCGGCCCGGACAGGGAGCCCCATGCTGGGCTGGAGAGCCAGGGCCGGGCGGCATCCATGCCCCGCCTAGCTGCGGAGACCCAGGTGGGTGGGGAGAGCTGGTGTGGGCTGTGTCCTGTGTGGGGCTTGGCGGGTGGGTGGACTGTGGTGCCTCCGGACAGCCCATCTGGACCCTCTGGAATCCAAGGCCGGACGCCTTGCTGGTCTCCAGAGGTGTGGCCAGGCCAGCTGAGGGTCCCCGCCTGCGGTGCCCCCATGTCCTGACCCAGCCCTTCCCTCTCTGGGAGAAGCCCCTGCCTCTCCCTCCCCAGAAAGCACCTCTGCCCGTCCTCAGGCCTCCAGCCTCGTGGACTGGGGTGGCCTACTACTGTTGCCGTGGGAGGAGGTGCCCCTCAGAGCTCAGGACGACCAGGGGCCTGGCAGGTGGACAGTGGGAGGACCGGAGGGGGCGGTGGGGGACTGGGCCTCGGGGGTCCTGGCTCACACTCTGGCCGCACAGGGGCTGGAGGGGCCGTGTCCTGTGTCCCTCTGACCTGCCCTGGTGCCTTTGTGGGTCTCAGGGTTTCAGCACGCAGTTCCATCCTCACTTGTCCTCTCCGTCCTGTGGGCGGTGGCTTCTGTCCTCTTGGCTTCTCGATGGTCCTCCTCTGCCACCAGGCAGATGCCCTCTGGGCAGATGGGACGTGGCCTGGAGCTCCTTGCTGTCCCAGCTCAAACTGAGGACCGTTTCTCCAGGCCCCGACTCCCCCACCGACCGGGAAAAAAGGGCTCGCACGGGGACCCCTCCAGCAGGCCAGCTGCCCCTTCCCTCGTGCTGCCCTCTCGAGGCCCAAGGCTAAGTGCCCGCCACCCTGAGCGTTCCAGGGAGGGGTGGGATGGGCTGCCGGTGCTCGTCCGTCTGTCCGCCCTGCGCCAGGAAAGGCCCCAACCCGGGGCGTCCCGGGGGGCTCGTCCCGCCCTGTCCACGCCCCCTCAGCCCTGCGGCGCCCGCGCCGCCCTGCCCCGCAGCCCGCGCCGGACGCCAGCCCCATGAAGCGCTCGGTCTCCACGCTGGCGCCGCAGCGGCCGCACGTGACGCACCTCTGCAACGCCGTCCCGGAGCGCGCCCCCGCCGGCCCGGCCGCGCCGCACCACCACCACCGCTGCCACCGGCGCCGGGATCGGAAGCAGAAGTCGCTGGAGAAGGGGCCCAGTCTGTCCGCAGACACGGACGGTGGTACGTGAGGCCACGCGTTCGGTGCCCGAGTCGGGGTCTGCAAGCGCTTGGGGACCCTCTTCCTTTCTGCCCCTCGTGAGCCCCATAGACCCTAACCCAGCCCAGCTCCCCTCCGGGCCCTGTGCGGGCGCCGGGCCTGGGGGTCGACGTCGTGTTCTACGGCCCCGCGCCCACCGGGCCGGTTGACCGCCTCTGCCCCACCAGCACCCAGCAGCACTGCGGGCCCGGGGCCGCCTGCGGGAGAGGCCTCCGCCGGCCGGCGGGAGCACAGGCAGGAGCGCGGCCGGTCCCAGGAGCGCAGGCAGCCCTCTTCCTCCTCCTCCGAGAAGCAGCGCTTCTACTCCTGCGACCGCTTTGGGGGCCGCGAGCCCCCGCCGCCCAAGCCCTCCCTCAGCAGCCACCCCACTTCACCGACTGCCGAGCAGGAGCCAGGACCCCCCAGGCAGGTGAGGCACCCGCTTGTCGTGAGACTGCTGTTTGCTCGCCCAGCCCCCAGGAGGCTCCCCGCTCCGGCGTGAGAGGGCCTGCTGGGGGTGCCCACCTTGTTCCTTTCGGCCACGCACCGGTCCCCGACGGGGTGCGACCGCGCCGCCGGCCGGGCCCCGCGCCTCCCCGCGCCGACCCCGTGCTCCCCGCAAGCCTTCCCCGGGAGTGTGTTGGACGCGCTGTCCCATTGTGGTGTAGGGCGGCGGGTCGGTGCACGCGAGCCCCTTGCTGTCGACATCTGGTGCTAGCACCCCGGGCCGCGGAGGGCGGAGGCAGCTGCCGCAGACCCCGCTGACGCCGCGTCCCAGCATCACCTACAAGACGGCCAACTCCTCCCCCGTGCACTTCGCCGCGGCGCAGACCAGCCTCCCAGCCTTCTCCCCCGGCCGGCTCAGCCGCGGCCTCTCGGAACACAACGCCCTGCTCCAGAGAGCCCCCGTCGGTCAGCCGCTGGCGCACGCCTCGCGGACCGGCTCCGACCCTTACCTGGGGCAGCGTCTGGACAGTGACGGCCCCGCCTGCTCACAGCCCGAGGACACGCTCACCTTCGAGGAGGCTGTGGCCACCAACTCCGGGCGCTCCTCGAGGACTTCCTACGTGTCCTCCCTGACCTCCCAGCCGCACCCCCTGCGCCGCGTGCCCAACGGCTACCACTGCACGCTGGGCCTGGGCTCGGGCAGCCGGGCCCGGCGCAGCTACCACCGTGCCGACGAAGACCACTGGTGCTAGCCGCTTGGCTCGGCGGGCCGCCCACTGCGGTGCATCGTCCAGGCGGGGCTCCTGGGGGGCAGGTGCCCAGGCCCTGCTGTCCGTCTCCACTCCCACGGGGGGGGCGGGGGGTGTTCGGGAGGGCCCTCCTGTAGGCTGGTGGCTCCGCCGCGTGCTGCCTCCCCAGTGTCCCCGCACACCCTGCCAGGAAGCATAGGGAGCTGAGACCCTGGTGAGGGCCCAGCGCCCAGCGTAGGCGCGGAGCCTCCAGTAGGCCTGGCTCCAAGGGCAGTGCCCGCATCCGGATTCGGTGGTGCGCGGGCGCGCGTCGGCTGCTGTGCTCAGGGCTGCCACCTCCAGCTACCTTGTCCGTGGAGGCCGGCATGTCCACAGCACACGTGTCCCTCCGCTGCACCGTCCCAGGAAATGGGCACTAGAAACAATCAACCCTCCCAGACAACCCTCAGCTCTGACAGGGACCAAATCTGGAAAGTGTTCTTGCTGTTGGTTTTGGGTTTTAATTGCAACACCCTTTTGTCAATTCTATATATTTGAGCTAGAAAACACAGAAAACCAGAAAAATGGGAAGGACGTGTCAACATCCCTTTTAAAAATCAAACCTGTTTGAAGATGTGAACCTTTCACATTGTTTTGTGACTTGTAGGAGGACATGGTCTGTGTCCAGTCCAGGGGTCCCCAGACAGCCCCTGGCACCTGCTGCTCTTGACCAAGTGCCTGACCTCCGGGCCCTCACCAGGCTCCTGGGTGGTGACAGGATGCCCTCTGCATGCAGTGAGGAGACGGCAAACAGCAGCCCAGCGGGGAGCGAGCAGCAGAGAGCACTCCAGCTCCCGGGCTCTGCGTGTCCCCTTCCTCCCAAGGGGAGGGTCTCCGGGAGCAGTGCCCATGGGCGCTCCATCTACTCACCTCTGGTGCCCGACAGGGTGCCTGCTCACAGGGCATACGCTCAGCGCTGAAGCTTTCTCTTAACATAGGACTAGGGAGATGGAGAGGCCAGTAGGACGGGACAAGTGATGGGAGTGGAAGTGAGGCTGTTGGGGTGGGAGGGACACCTGGCTGGAGAGGGGGTGGAGGGAGCTCTGCCCACGCAAGACTGACGGCAGGAAGAAAGCCTCGTGGCCACTCAAGGGCTGGTGTGCACCGGATGCCAGGGCAGGGTGTTTGCTGAAGAAAAGGAGCGTTTGGGCGGGTGGGTGCTGCTGCATCGCGTTTGAATGTGGGGTGTGCTTTCACGGGTCTGGGCGCCCCGTGGCTGACCCGAGTCTGCAGAGGCATGTGGCCTGCAGTGTGTGCGTGTGCGTGTGTGTGCGCGTGCAGCTGCGTGCAGCGGGGGCGCCGCCAACCCCAGGGCTATGCAACCAAGACACACGTCTCAGATCAACACAGCAGACCACCACCTGTTCCGGCTTCCGCATGATCGTGACCAAACATTTTATAGTTTCTTCACTTCAAGGCACAACACTGAAACTGAGACAACAGCGTTTCACGCCAAGAAGCCACACGGACTGCGCATGAGATCCGTGCCTGTTGCAGAGCAGGAGTGTTTGACCCTGATGTTCATCTCTGGTCCCAGCCCGTGTCACCGGCGTGTCCACCGTGTAGGCCCACAGCTGCTCCTGCCCCGCGGCTCAGAACCGCACTGCGGCCAGCACAGCGGCGTGTGACCTGCGGGGCCTCCAGACGCCGCTGCCTGGCGATGGCGGGGGTGGGGGTGTCTTCTCTAACGAGTTGTCTGTCTCATCACCCGATGTCACCCTGGATCTCCCAGTGAGTTGCCAAATCCGAGATGCATCCACCAGTTGTCTGCACCTGGAGCCGGCCCAGCGCTGGCTGTAGTTTGAGCAAGTTGTGTGCACGTAAACTATATACACATATACGCGTAGTGCATGGAAATGTATATCTTCGTACTTTTGATACAACGTATTCATTTGTTAATTTTTAATTATATTTGATATAAATCAAAGGTTTGTTGCAAAACTTTATATTTAAGAACAGTGTTAAAAAAAAATGAGACCCCAACCGAGCGGCAACTGGGACTCACTTTAAAAAACAAATTCCGTGATTGACTAGTTTGCTGCCTGAGTAATATTTATCAGCCACCTTTGGATTCTGCTATTGTTTCTACAATGACATTTTGTATGAAGCAAAGTCCTTGGATTAAAATAAAACAGCAAAAACTCCGCACGTGAGGCGGTGGTGTTGCGGGGGCGGGGCGGGGGCGGGGCGGGCCTGTGCGCACTGGGCGCCTTTTGAGCCATCAGGTGCGGGAGGCGGGGAAGGAGCCAGCCCCCGGGTGAGATGTCAGAGGCTTCTTTCCAGCAGACTGAGGGTGGATGGACCGGCCGACTATCAGATTCTTACCAACACTGGTGAGTTACTTAGGTGTAGCTAGTAAATTTAGGGAGGGTTGGCCCTTGGCTTAGGGCTAAGAGCTGGGGTTAGGGGTCAGGTTCCAAATTCAGAAATCAGGTAACAGTCATGACTGGATTCAGGTTCAGGTGAGGGTTTGGGATGGTGTTTGGGTTTTGGAGGTTAGGATACGGGTGCGGGGCTAAGAGCCGTAAAAGGGCAAGAGGAAGAGTGTGTGGGGGCGGTGGGGGACGGGTGGGGGCGAAGAGAAGGGCTTAAAGGAGCAATGCGGGGGACGGGGGTGGGTACTACCAAGTCCAGGCTGCGTTCCAACTGCCCTGCGGACCGACCGCAGTGGGACAGGGGCGGGCGCCTAACCCGCACTGCCCTGCGGAGCTTACCAATTAGAGCAGCTGCTTTCTCCTGAGTCCTGGCTCCAGTCAGCCGCCAGACCCTCCGTGGGCAGGCCCACCTTCCTAGCAGGCTGTCACCGGCCCACAGACACCGTGCTGTGTGTGCCCTGTTCTGCCCTCCCACGCGTGCGTGAGTGAGACGTGCGGCGTCGGGGCCGCCAGACCGTGGCCGGGAGCCGGGGGCAGGGGACATGCTGGGAATTTCCTGGCTGCGTTTCCAGGTGCTCATATTCTTGGGCCGTGATCACTTGCGACAGGATAGGAATTTACTCTTGGCGAAGTAGGCTTAAGACAATTTAAAACGCATACGCCAAAAGTTATGAGGCTGACAGGCCAGGTGCCAGGACAGGCAGACGCCATCCCGTGGTGCATTCCCGGGGCCGCTGACGTGTCCCCCAGCAGCGGCGACTGGGCTCGTTGGGCTGGGTGGACTCTGTCCTTCCCGCGTGTCCTCGGGCGCTCTTGCGGGTGTACCCCAGGCACTTGCTAATGGGTCTTCCCTCCTGTGTGTGGAGGGGAGTGACCCAGGGCCCTGGCGTCGGGGACCACCGGCTTCCTGCAGTTCCTGCCCTCCCAGTGGCTCTGGCTCGGGGCCACTAACAAGAGGTTTCTTCCTGAGGTTTAAGGACTTTGCAGCAGCGTCGGTGTCCTGAAGAACCGGCAGGCTTGCCCTCTGGGGTCCGGTTCAGTGGGTTCCCCCCCGGGGACTGTGGGGACCCTTCCGGGAGTGTGGAGAAGACTCCTCGGCCCCTTCGCTGCGGCTGTGACTGCCCCCAGAAAGCTTGTTTTCCTTGATTTGAGAAGCACCGAATTCCCTAGGCTGCGGGATGACGGGGAACGTCGGTGGGAAAAACCGTAGACGTACATCGTATATCGGCTGAAACCAGAGTGTGCTCATTGCAGAATACGTACTTTTCATATTCAGTTTGTATGGTGAGAGACTGGAAATGCTATTATGAGGGGTCATAGTTGCCGGATATTTAAAAAATTCTAGAGGAATTCAGAATGCAGTCTAAGGTAGAGAACAAATTTCCAAACGTTTAAGAGAACTCGAATCTCATGTCCATCAAAATTTATTATGAACCTATCTTTTTATTACTAATCACTGATAGGAAAGCATGTTTATAAATCAGATTGAGTTCTAATAAATATGGCCTATGAGCTGCCTCCGTGCAGTACGAATATTCATAAAGACCCTTTGAGTTCACCCTGCTAGAATTTTCTATAAAGACACCAGATTGAGGATTTGACAGCCTTTCTGTGCCCAACAGGGTCTCAGCTGAGACCTTGCCTGCGACACCTGTGAGTTTCCATGAATCCCTACCTTTCTGAAGCCCCAAGAGGTCGTGTGTGTCCCGGCCTGCCCTGCCTTACCCCACTCATCCCGCGAGTCAGCCAGGCACCCTGTGATTTTGCAGCCAGTTGGTGGCCAGGTAGGGTCAAGTGAGCTCCATCTGGGGATCATCTAACCCATTTCATGGTGTCACGTATCTGTTTTGAGCATCCTGTGATCCTTTGTCCTTTGACAAAGGGGTCCTTTGACTTAGGATCTTCCACGACAAGTGACCACCATTTGGGGAGGATCACAGGTTCATGATTTTTATTTAATTTTTAAAAAACACTTAAAACCCTTTTTTTAGATTTTCATTTTTTCTTAATTTTTAGCTTGTTTAAGAAATGTTATTCCTTATTCTTAAATTTTTTAACATTTTAATTTTTTAAATTTGGATTTTAAAAACAAATTTTCCTACTTTTTAACCCTGCCCGCAGTCTGGAACCTGGATCCCTGGGCTGTACACGGTCTGACCAGAGGTGCCTTGGCTGCCTGCTCCACCAGTTTTTGAGACCTAATTGCCGGGTGTCATGCGACTGGCATTTGGATGGACTGGGAGGAGTCATTTTTAGCATCTTCAGAGAGTCAGGTGGCCACCAATTGGGGGCCAGTCCTTTGCCATTTTCAGTGACACAAAAGGGTCAAGTGACCATCATTTTGGGGGTAACATGATCCCCCTTTAGAGGTCCAATGAGTGCCCTTTAGGTTCTCATGATTGGCGTTTTGGTGGTCATTTGACCCCTAACTTGGTGGGGCCCCTTGACCTATAGTATTGGGTGTCTAGTGACCACCGTTTGGGGATCACATGATTCCAATTTAAAAATTCAATACAGTATAAATTGTTTTGATTAAAATTTTCTTTCCTTAACTTTTAGATTTTTTTCCTCACTTTACTAAACCCCTTTAAAAAACTGTATCTATCTGTCTGTCTGTCCATCTATCTGTCTGTCTATCTGTCCATCTATCTGTCTGTCTGTCTGTCTGTCTGTCTATCTATCATCTTTAACGCATTCCTCCAGCACCTAAAAAAATGCCTGTGCATCACGATTAGTATTTGATTCAGACGCTTTACATGTGGTGGTGTTTCTCCATCCTCCGCTTGTGGGGGGCAGTCCGCACTAGGCGTGTGAAAGGCCGTCCACGCTGTTCTGAAGGGGCGACTGGCCGCGTGCAGCCTCCCGGCGGCTGCTGGCTGCGGGCTGCGGGCTGAGCGCCGGGTCACCGCGGGAGGCCTCTGCCGCAGAGGCGCGTCCTCTGGCGTCGGATCCGCCCTGGCGTCGTTGGCGGGCGCGCCTGCCCCTCAGCATGTCCGCGGGTCTGACTTGACTGTATCCGCGAGGGGCCCGCGCGTGGCCAGCTCGCCCGCCTAGAAGGCCCTGCCGGTGGCTGCGCCGGTCCGCTGCCCGCAGCAGTGGGTTCCCCGCGGCTTTGTTTAGGGTTCAGAGCGGCAAGTGTGGGCCTTCCGCTCCCACGGTCTTTCCAGACTGTTCGACTCTTCTCCGGCCCTTGCAGATCAGCTCGTCTTTGCACCGGTTTCCACACGGTCCCCAAAGATAGTTTGCAAGGGTCCGAGGAACCCCGTGTGACCTGCAGGTTTCGTTTTATTTATATGAATTACATCAACTCTGTCAAAACTATTTCCTGGGATGTTTTCACGTTCCTTTAGGTTTCCTGTCATTTTATTCCACAAAGCTTTAAAATGTCAGTGTTCAAGCCCTGCATTCTAGGAATAAATTCACCCTAAGTGCTGCATAAAGCCGGCGTCATTAAAAAGGTAATGGTTTCTGCAGTTTCTCTCCAGCTTGTTCACTGCAGGCGTTTGCAGGTGAAACGCTGCGGATGCTGGCTGCTATAAACAGGATGATGGCATCTGTTTTCTGTGAGTAAACATTATGTTATGTTTTCTTTTACATATGGACACTTATTTTCCAGTTGTTCTGGATAGATATTCTGGCAAAATTATAAATAACAGCATCCTGGTCTGTTCCTGATTTGAAAAAATTTTTTTCTAACATTGAGCATGATATTTGTCCGTGGTTTTTTGTTTAACTGATTAGATGGACATTTCCTTCATTTTTCTATTTGTAGGGTGATCATATCATGAAATGACATTGAATTTTTTTTTTTTAAAGAAGGAAGCAGGCAGGAATGAAGGCCGGCAGGACAGTCGTTCATTTTGGTGATTCTCTGCCCACCCCCCACCCCATCCCCAAGCCAGTGACCGGGATCTGTGGGCACTGCAGCCGCAGATGCAACACCGGAGTCCCCAGGCCCTGTGCAGCATTGGAAATGGTTTGATTTTCCCCGTGTCAGTTGGTACAAACGTGTTTTTCCCTCACACAGTTAATGCGGCATATTATCTTGCTTGCTGTTAGTGTTTTGAGGGACTCCTAAATTTCTAAGATCAAGGCACTTTTATAGTGCGTAATCCCCTGGATATATTGTTGACTTCATATTGCTCTGATTTTTTGGCAGCTGGTACTTTCATAATGACAATGGTACAGGATTGCATTTTTCTGTTCTTGTACTGCATTTGTGCAATGAATTACTTTGAAGCTTTGGTGGGTTTACGTGTTGGTGTTATGTATTTAGGGTTAAGTTTAGAGATTTTCATAAGGTGTCAGGGACAGGAATTAAGCTTACGCTGGTAGAGTCGGGAGTAAGATGTCAGGTCAGGTTCAGACGTGAGTATGAGCGTTAGAAACTCAGTGAGGGCTCAAGGGTTCTAATGAACCTGTGGCGTCAGGAGCCTGGAAAAGTTTCAGGGTTTACGGGATCGGGCTCACAGAAGCTCAGCACAGTTTGCGGTCCCGGTGGAGGGAATAGGTTTTTGACGTGGTTAACGTTTTAAAGTAAAACTGATTTGAGGTGCACGTAACATACATAAAGTGCGCACACACATGTATCTCTGCATCCATCTGGGTGCCGGAGAGGCACCGCTCGTCAGATGCCGGGTGGTCATGGCCCCGCTCAGGAAGCGGGATATTCCCCCCACCCTGTCTGTGCCCCCTTTCACTCCCCGCCCCAAGAACTTCCACCCTGACTGGGTAGCACCAGAGAACTTTTCCTTGTTTTCTTTTTTCAGGGGCGGGAAGTAGGGAATAGTGGTCATTTAATTTAGCTTTTTTCAGATTTGTTTAACTTGGTCTACTGAGAACAGCATAACTTCCCAAAATATCTTAACTTTCAAATGTGATGTTTTGGGGCCAGATAATTAATATGTTGTTTGGGGGCATAAGAGAGGACTATAGAGATGTCGATTCTTCCCAACCAGGAGCAGGGATGTCTTTCCATCTCTTTGTACCCTCTTCTGTTTCTTTTAAGAAGGACTTGTGGTTTTCATTGAATAGGACTTTCATCTCCTTTGTTAAGTATACGTCAATATATTTGATTCTCTTTGCTGGGTAGTTGAACAACTTGGGCAGTGATGACCATCTCTTGCAGCATTTCATTTCCCAATGTGTGTGTAATTTAGACAAGCGCCTCTTCCCCTTATCCTCTTAGCCTCCAAATTAATGTAAAACTCATCCAGGTCTTCTCAGGAGTTGATATTATTCTATTGATATTGATATGAGAGAATACTATTCTATTCTGTAGAGTATTTGATTGCATTTTTAGGGGAGGAAAATGATTCTCCCTCTTCTTCCTGTTCATTGGCTGACATGCCTCTTTAATAAAAGATTAACAGGAGGAAAACCAGGAATTTAATAGCATGTAGATTTTCTGTAATGTGGGGACACCCAGATAGCAGAATCATTCCTTTTAAGATCCCAAGCTATTATCCTATATGCCATCATTAGCTAAAAAATATTGGAGATAAAGTCAGTTACGGTAGGTTAGCAGACGAGAATATATGAAGGATTTCTTTTTTCAACAGATAGTTGCAGGCAGGCATGAAGGCGAGTAGGCAGGCAGGAAGAGAGAAGAGGGAGAAGCACTTTATTTTTTACTTAGTTGTTCATATTGGTTGTCCCCTGCCAACCCCCCAGCCCCCCAGTCCCAGGTCTGGAATCAGGACCTTGGAATGTATGTGGGACAGAAACAAGGCTGTTCTAGACTGCTGGCCACCAAGGGGTTTCCAAGAAATAATTTTTAATGAAGATTTAACCGTAGCCATCTTTCATTGACAGAGTTTCTTTAGCGTTAGCTGCCTCTTGTTCCAGGTCTAACAAGGGAGACGTATTTACAAATGGGAATTTTTCTAATAAATGTGAAGTTCTCCTGAAAACGGGCAACTTTTATTTGATTTTCCAAATGTATCCTTTGTCTGCTATTTTAAAAAATTTAATTATCTTAAGTCCAAAATAATTTTAGCCTAAAGAGCCTAAAGTGGCATGCTCCCTTCATTTGTATTTAACTCTACATGCCTTAGGATTCATCTGTTGAAGGACACTCTAATTTATGCCAGGTCTTAGCCATTACGTATAGAGTTGCTCTGCATAGTTGTCAAAGCAGTGGTCTAAATACTGGAGATATGATTCAGACCCTGAGTCTCAACTTCTCTAGCTTTGGAGAAAGTACTAATTTCCTCTACAGTAGCTTTACCTGTATTCCACCAACAATGGAGAAGAATCCCTGTGACTTTATCCTACAGAAATTGGTCTTTTTTGCTGTTTTTTTTTTTTTTTTTTTTTTTTTGTATTTATTTTTAAAGTAAAAGTACAGGAAGGAATGAAGGCAACTTGGCAGGTAGGGAGAGGCAGAGGGGCATTTTATTTTTATTTAGTTGTTCGCATTGGTTGTTTTCCCGAACTGGGTCTTGAACCTGGGACCCTGGGATGTATGTGGGCCTGCTCCCAGGGTGTGCTAGACCACTAGGTCACCAGGGGGCGCCTTGCGTTGATTCATTATGATGATTGTTCAATGCCGATGGTTTTAATTTGTACTCCCCTGATGTGATGGGGTGTTGGGTGCTTGTTCAGTCAGTACCTGTTCTCTGTTAGGTCTCTATTCACATCTGTATCTGAAGATTTTCTTAATGAGGTTGTTTTAGTGGTCTTTTTAATAGTAAAAAAAACTACATCATATATGTTTTGTAAATATTTTTTCTTCGTGTTAGACTTTTAGTTTCTTTAAAAAAGTATTTCACAGACCACTTGGTAATGTGGTAGAGGGCATGGTGTGTCAAAATATATCTATGGAATGGGGAATGTATATGTAGGAAATTATTTTAAAGCATAGAATAATTACTACAATAAAATATATATCCCAGACAAAAAACAGTAAATTTTAAAAAAGGTATTTCACAGAGTGAAATTTTTTTATTCAAAGGACAGGTGCAGTCAGGAATGAAGGTGAACAGGTGAGCAGGCAGGAAGAGAGTAGGAAGAAGTGTTTTATTGATTGTATTTTTATTTAGTGGTTCGCTGGTTTCAACCTGGAGCCAGGAGTATGTGTCTTGTTCCTTCTGAGGCAACTGACCTACTGCTACTCCACACGGTGCATCCACGGTAGAAATCAACTTTAAAATCTTTGGATTTGTTTGTATGTTAAAAGTCAAGTTCAAGATTATGTAGATTTTCCATGGTCTGAGCTATAATTTGCCGTTTTGCCCTTGAAATCTGTTTATGGACAATTCTGAGTAAAAATTTAAGTAAGTTGCGCCATTTGTTTACATCATCTTATTTCAAGTGTTGTCCAAGTAACTGTTCTTCGTGCACATTTCCTTTCACTGCAAATATGCAACTTGTACCTGGTCAAAGTCCCTTCATATTCGAAAGTGAACACTGTTGTGTTCACACCACAGTTTTTCCAGTTTATACGTTGATGGACACTTGGGCTCTTGGATTTTGACAGATAACCAGGGTAAAAGCTTAAGAGTTAATGGTTGTAGTTTATGGGTCAGGTACAGGGCTAGGTTATGCCTTAAACTTGTTTTTAATGAAAGCAGCAGGCAGGCAGGCGAGCAGGCAGGAAGCGAGAAGCACTTGATCCACTTTTCACGTAGCTCATCCTGGTTCTCCTCCAGCCCCAGGCCCGGGATGCATGTGGACTGTGTGCAGTGGACTAACCCGCCAGGTCAGCAGGACGTGCCAAGAGTATGTTTTAGGCAAAGGCTGCGGTTAGATGTGACTGGCGTTGTTTCAGGTTACGTTTTAGCTGCTCGTCAGTTTAAGGTCATGGATAGGCTCAGGGTTAGCGTTAGAGGACCAGGTTATAGTTATTGCACCAGTTAGGGTATAAACTGCGATTATAATATGGGTTTAGTTTATTCTTCAGGAGAGTTATGTTTAGCTAGGTATTGGGTCAGGGTTTTAAATTTATTTTAAGTTATGTCAGGTGACAACCAGGGCTGCAAGAAGACTGAAAGGAAGGACAGGCTGAAGCAGCACACAAGCAGCGTTTATTGGGGGAGTGCTCCCGGGTGAGGTTCATGGGTCTCAGGATGGAGGCCAGAGAAGTCGCACCCTCCGGGAGGAAGGGGTGCATTTTTATAGGTTTTTTAAGAGTCAGGAGGGCAGGAGACAAGCAGCGGTTCCTTGTAGCAATGGTTCCTTGTCCTGTGGTCACGCCTGTTGAGATATCAAGTTCCTGGAATTGGCCGGCGGTTGGACAGTCCCCTGGCTGTTTCAAGTCTTCCCTTTTGGGGTCTCAAGCTTCCCCAGTAAATAAGGTATGTGACATGAACCTGAGCAGCACGAGATTTAGTGCTGTGGTTATGGCTGGAGTTGGGATTAGGGTTTAGGTTTAGAATCAGAGCATTAGGCCTAGGGTTAGGTTTTGGGTAACAGTGCAGGATTTAAAGTTGGTGTTGGCAATTAGGATTAGGCTTTGGGCTGGGTGTTGGGGTCAGATAAAGGCAGAAAATAAATGGCTGACACCCATGGTCCCATTACAGTATTGAAAAAGTATTACATTGTGGTATTTTCTTCAGTACTCTTGAAAAGGAAACAGTTTGCACTGCAAGTCAAACACCCTCCTCAAGCCTCCTCACTTCCAGCGACTAAGTGAAGTCGCAGGACTGAAGTCCTCCCCATGTGCGACTTTGTACATTTGGCATTGACCAATTATCAGCAATTTATATTAGTGTTGTGTGAGTTTTAAATTTTCATCTGGGTACCACACTGCACACTTTTGCAGTTCACTAAAGGTATTATAAAGGCCCACAGGAAATCTCAAACCTGGAGGTTAAGCAACTTGACAGGTTGCTTTTATCTCTGCCAGAGAGGTACTTTCTGACTCTTGTGTCCTAGATGTTCTTCAAGAAGCAGAACATGTGTTTGTTTTCATTCTGCCACTTGCCTTCATACTTCTCCCAAGCATTCAATAAGCCAGCCTGGGTTTAGTGCAGAGATTTTCCTCCAACTAGAAATTTTCAATATCCGTTAGCTATGCTCTATTCCTGGCATAAAGACAGAAACTGGATTAGCCATAATCAGAAGGTAAAAACATGCTGTAGGTCATAAATAACCTAATAGAATGTAGTTGGTAACTGACATTTGTGGAAGAAATAGCCAATAATCTATTTGGAAGCACCTGAAATACTACCTAAAGTTCTCCATAACATGTATTGGACGAATGGATGGGTTGATATGTTGGGTGGGTAGGTGGGTGGTTGATGCTGAATCGGTGTGGAGTCCATACTTTGCATTTACTCCATTTATATTTAAACAGGGAAATTTCATGAAAAAAAAATGGAGCGAGTGCCTAAGCTAAATTCCAGTTATTAAGGACAGAACAGAGATGGCTGCACAGATGCCATGATACAAGAGACTCAAAACATTTTTTGACAGTGTGCCATCCAACCTGTCCCATGAAGTAGCCTGGGACAGTGGCCAGAGGATCTGTCGTCTAAAGGTCACATGTGAGCCTAGAGTGAAGACCCTGAGCACCACCCGACTGGCTCCCAGCTAGCCTGCCAGGGGTCAGAGGTGTGGGTTGGGCCAGCATTCCCACCATGCAGAGCACTACCTTCCAGCAGTCCTCATATGCACCTGGGAGGAAGGAAAGGGAACCTGGAAAAGGGGGTCCTCAGAGCCCAGGGGTCACGGTATATTCTAGGACTCCAGTCAGCAGCAACATCCAGTCCTGGAATGAGGCCTCTGACGAGTGCTTTCATCACCACTGAGATGTGGCATTGACGTGACTCCTGACCACTTCCTGTCCAGTCACTAAGCAAGCTTCCCCAATGGAACTTCACTCCTCTGTATCATGTAAAATTCAAACAACCGTCTTCACTGAGAGCTTCCAGGTGAAAGTCCACATTTTGCTAACTGGACTGGCTAAGACCACCTTTTCCTTCTGGGACTGAGCTGTGATTCTGGCACCAGTCTGCCTCTCATGACCAATAATTCCCTGGTCCAGAAAGGTTTAGTCCAGAACACTTTCTGAAAGAAAATGGAAAGATTAAGTTCCAAGAACATTTCAAGGCATTTTGCCATAGGTAAGAAGACTCGTATGTAGCACCTTTCCTGGGGATTTGTCTCAAATTCCTTTTCTTTGCTCCATGGTTAACTTGTCATCATCCTAGACCAGCATCATGTCCCTTGTTTCTGTTCACAACATGGAAGTGACATGTGTTATTCTGTGATCAGAGGCTGTGCCATCTTTTCAACAGAAGTCCTGGGACTGAGGGGTCGTCGCGATTTCTTTCATACGGTGAACACTTTATTCAGTGCTAAGACTCTCATAATGGGGTTTAGTGAATGTTTTTCAAAATCATATTACCTGACAGTCCATTATGTTAAACAAAAGTTGCTAAACAAGGTTTAATGTTTGGTTACCTGGACTCATCACAGGGCCATGTAACCTTTAGGCTGACACTCCGTGACCCTCTAGGGTAGGATTGAGTCTGACCTCCTGCCCAAGGCTTTTCCTCAGGTGTTGGTTTGAGGGAAGATTCTATAACCAACCCCATGTTAGCAAGTTGGCTTCCTACTCTGGCCCCACTTCTCTCCTGTGAGACATCAGGGTGAGCCCTGGGCTGCCACCAGTCTCCCAACCAAACCTAAGTCCTGGTGACTAGGTTCTATTAAGGTTGGTTCCTGAAAACATGTATCACCGATACTCCTACACTGAAATCCATTATCTGCTTGCTTTCAGTGGACAGGGACGGGTCAACCGGGCTTTAGGGTGGCCGTTCACCCACAGCCCCCTTCTGCCTCTGCTGCTGTCTCACCATTAACAGTGCTGCCTTCGAGACTGCCTCCGTCTCTTCAACACTGTTGTCACTTCAAGAACAGCAGGGATGTGCTGGAGAAGACCGGCTTCTGCCGCTGTCACCATTCGAAGTACTTTAACTTGCAGGCTCTCCTTGACCGCAAGGACATTTATCTCAGCCCACCAGGCTTGGGTTCGGAGGAATCCTACCCCGTTATCAGCTGTCATTCCCACTCCTGCATGTGAATAACACTGAAGCTCTGCAGGCTCCCTGGTACAGGCCAGGTGCCCTCTTGCTAACTAGTTCCCGAGAGTCACCGAGAAGGTGCCCGCGACCACCTTTCCCGAGGATGGGAAGGTTTTGGGCTCACTCTGAGCATCATCTGTGCTTCAAGATTGAAACGTGTCTGAAAGTTCAGGATAATGTTACTCTCTTAACACTGAAATGTGACTCTGGGTGCGTCCTTGTGGCCCAGCAGTCTACATCCTGGAGCAGCCCCACACACATCCTGAGGGCTTGGCTTTGAGACCCAGGGCTATGTGAACTAAATAATAAAGTGCTTCTTTCTCCTCTCTCTCCTACCTGCCTACTCCTACCTGCAACTTTCCTTTAAAAAACAAAGAAACAAAACCATGGCTTTGTATCTAGAAGGGGAAATTCTAAGCAAATGACACCATTGCATGAAATGAGGCAGAAATGAGGAAATCCTCAGTCTACTCAGTGGACTAAACTTAATGTTGAGAAACCGAAGAGGGTAAGAACTCTGTCTCCACCCCACAGGCACACTTGTAGAAGCCTTCTGTGTGTCCAGCTCTCATGTCCTGACTTCCATGTCTGTGACGTGAGTGCTACAGCCCTTTTCTACTGCTTAGTCTGAGGGGTGAACAGGTTTGCCAAGCCTCTGACTTCCTGCCTTCCAGCTATTACTCCCCTGGAAACATGCAAAAATATTCACCCATTGTTTTGACATTCTGTCACTTGTTGCTCTCACTAGGGCTAGCACAGGGAAGCAAACAAGGATTCTGCTTGCTGAGGTTATGTCTCAGTGAAATTCAGTCACCAGAGTGCCAGGCCTAGAAGAAACAGGATGGGCTTTCCTCACATGCAGCATAAATCCCTTCTTCTGTCCCAACTCACACACCGAAGGACCTGTCTCCCACAACCAGTCTCAATACACGTGCTCCATGCTTTTCTGCATTAGGGAGTGGAAGGAAAAGGAGCACTGAGAACAGCTAGAGCAAACATATCCGATGAACAACTAACTAGTCTCTGTGGCAGTGAGGGCGCAGTGGAGCTGTGGCCCTGCCCACTTCTTCCTACTCTACTGCAGCTCCTGGGCGATTTCAGTGTCACATGTGCTGTGGGAGAATCCAGCCATCCTGCCTTCCTGTGTACGTGCCTTGTGTGTGAGCTGACTCTGGGGCTCTGACGACGACTTGCTGGTGGTCCCGTAACTTGGGTGTGTAGGCTTCACCACCGAGGTTTGCACGATGACACTGACATTCACACAATGGGGAAACTGGACAACAATGAATTTCTCAGAAAGTATCCTCATTAAGTGCTGCATGAGGTGAATCAGAGATTCCCTGGGCCCACCCTCCGGGTCTGTTAATTTCCCAGAGCAACTCTCAGGACTCAGAGAAACGTTTACTTCTCGATCCCTGGCTGATGAGGCGATATTCAGGCACAGCCTTGAGATGTGCTGGGTGAGGCCTGTGGGCAGGAGCTGGAGCTTCTCCCCTCCAGGTGCACTGGTCCCCTGCACGGCTTCCCCAGCCCCGGCCCCCGGGCCCCGCCGCCCCGGCCCCGCCTCCCGGACTTCGCGGAGCCCCAGCGCTTTGCAGTGAGCACGTGGTTGGTCCTCATGAAATTCCTGTTCTTCCCGCGTCGCGGAAGGTCCAGAAGAGCTGACCGAGACCCGCTGGCAGTTGTCACCCCTTCCTCAGCACCAGGTCCGCGGCGGCGACTCGGCCGGGGTTGTAGGCGGCGATGGAAGACGGACGTTCCCCGGCGCGCCCAGTAGGCGGGACGCAACCGACGGCCCGGCACCGCTCCTGGCAGGGACGTCCGCACAGTACCCCACTTCCGGGCCAGGCGGCGACACCGGAAGCGGAAGTTCCTGAGGGAGCGGAAGAAGGGGCTTCGGGGGAAACGTAGTCCTGCAAAATGGCGGCCATCGCGAGATCCCGGGCGAGAATCCACAGTTAATCTCCTCCAAGGCAGAACCGCCTCTAAGGATTCTTGTTCCGGAAGTTCCTGTACTTTCGCGCCGGGCCCTGTGCGCTGTGTCCACGTGCGTGTGCCTGAGGTGGGTGTCAGGGGACCGGACAGAGTGAAGACAGGAGGAGCGCGGGTGAGCGAGGAGCAGACACTCAGGACACAGGAGTCCCCGTGATGGAGTGAATGTCGTGTGAGGTGAAGGAGGAGGTGACACTCAGGACACAGGAGTGAGAGTCCCCGTGATGGGGTGAGTGTTGTGTGAGGTGAAGGAGGAGCAGACACTCAGGACACAGGAGTGAGAGTCCCCATGATGGAGTGAGTGTCGTGTGAGGTGAAGGAGGTGACACTCAGGACACAGGAGTGACAGTCCCCATGATGGAGTGAATGTCGTGTGAGGTGAAGGAGCCGACACTCAGGACACAGGAGTGAGAGTCCCCGTGATGGGGTGAGTGTCCTGTGAGGTGAAGGAGGTGACACTCAGGACACAGGAGTGAGAGTCCCCGTGATGGGGTGAGTGTCGTGTGAGGTGAAGGAGGTGACACTCAGGACACAGGAGTGACAGTCCCCGTGATGGAGTGAATGTCGTGTGAGATGAAGGAGCCGACACTCAGGACACAGGAGTGAGAATCCCCGTGATGGGGTGAGTGTCATGTGAGGTGAAGGAGGAGCAGACACTCAGGACATAGCTGTCAGGTGACAACCAGGGCTGCAAGGTGACTGAAAGGAAGGACAGGCCGAAGCTGCACACAAGCAGCGTTTATTGGGGGAGCGCTCCAGGGCGAGGTTCACGGGTCTCGGGATGGAGGCCAGTGAAGTCGCACCCTCCGGGAGGAAGGGGTCCATTTTTATAGATTTTTTTGAGTCAGGCGGGTAGGAGACAAGCAGTGGTTCCTTGTAGCAATGGTTCCTGCCCTGTGGTCACGCCTGTTGAGATGTCGAGTCAAGTTCCTGGAATTGGCCGGCGGTTGGACAGTCCCCTGGCTGTTTCAAGTCTTCCCTTTTGGGGTCTCAAGCTTCCCTAGTGACCTGAGCCGACCTTCCCACAGCATGGAAAGTCCCCGTGTGGAGAGCGTGCAGCTTCACGGGAGCGCCGGGCACGCAGGCACCGCAGCAGTGGGCACTGCGGCGTGGACCACCGTGCGTGTGTGGAGAACTGGCCTGAGAGAGCCTTCGGGCCCGTCTGATGGACGTGAACGCTGCCGTGAAGCGTGACCTGCAGACTTGCTGAGGTTTTTGCATCAGTGG